>JARVZY010002244.1:0-97000 GCA_030686995.1 Artemisia argyi
ACCTAGTGGTTTGGATTTGGTCTTCTAAGTGATTAAAGTCCCTAGAGGTCCCAGGTTCAAAAACCTTGGGGAGAAAATTAATCCCCATGTGGCCACGGAGGTTCACCTGCAATGACTCCGGGCTTATACAAAAGGGTAGTCGCCCTGGGATTAGTCGGCTCGCAATGTCGAGTCGGAACCCAGGTAAAAAAAAAATGGAGACAGGCATGTTTACAGGTTTTAATACGGAGTATATATCAAATGTCACTGCTGACTATCGCATTGGATCATTTGGGGTCATTTAATATATTGTTTACAAAATGCATGTTTTAACATGTATAATTGACGACCTGCATGCATATCACATGGAATGATCATTTAATAAATTGTTTACGAAATGCAGGTTCTAATCATATTGTTTGCAAAATGCAGGTTCTAACAATGCAATCAATTAATATTTTGTTTATGAAAATCTGCTGCAAATAAATATCAATCGGGTATTATCTTTAATTTGTACTTTTCGCTATGTATATTACATATCTTTTGTAAATATTAGCATCCCGATACATTTATGAAAGAAAATGAAATGATCGATATGCAGCGAACAATGGCATTTGGAGGAGGAAAAAGGATGTGTGTCGGTTCTCTTCAGGCAATGTTGATTTCTTGCATAGGAATAAGAAGAATGGTGCAAGAGTTCGAGTGGAGTCCTTTGGATGACCGGTGATTCTTAATTAATTTCCTCAACGGAGGCTTATTTGGATGACTGGTGATTCTTCTCTTATGAGTCCTTTGGTTATGATGCAAAAACGCAAATTATTATTGATACTCATAAATCTATGTATACCAATAGTTTTACCATCAAGCCCGTTTGCACCTATTTTTAACGGTCTTTCCTTCTTTTGTGTCACTGAATCAGTTTCATTTAGTCAATGTTTATTAACATTGAATCTTTTTTTAGTGGGTCACTTCAGGAGTTATTTAGCAAGCCGCTAAATTGTACGTTTACATCACATGGAATCTTATTGAGTTCATTTATCAGTTTATTTATGTGTAGTCGTATTTTAATTTTGAAATGTTATAAATTTGGGATATATTAGAACCTCTAAACCAAAGACTAAAATGTGCTTCAACGGTGATAAGATAGCAAGTTAGTGAATCTATATGTTTATATGCAGAAGCTTCTTACATTTTTTCTAGCTAAATTTGATACTATTGAATGATAATGAGACTTGGTGCATGTTTTTAATGTACGGTAAATTGCAAAAATGGTAACTAACGTATCACGAAATTACAAAAATGGGACCGAGTCATAATTGCGTGCAAATTTGCCACTAACGTTTCGTAAAACTGCAAAATAGCCACCGAGAGCCAAATTCCGTTAGTTTCCTCGTTAAGTGCCACATCACTGAGGGTATTATAGTCATTTCGTTGCTTTACATAACACTGTTACTTTAGGGACTATATTTGCAATTTTAGTTTTATCTTTATTTCACACCCACCACTACCACTACTCTCTACCGCTATAACACCCCCAAAATATGAATAATACAGCGAAAGACTTATGGGGTATTACATAGAGGATCTTTGTCACAATCAGAGAAAACGACTCGAATGAGACGTTTTAAGTTTTATTCAAAATACCTAGTATCCAAGTTTCCAAGATGTTTCATAATTAAACAACAAGTTTTATTTCAGAAAACGATAAAACATTTATTTCAGCCCATGTCGGGTTTCATGTCCACTCCGTGCCTTCGAGATCCATCTCAATCAGTTACCTGAGATAAACATGCTAAAAGTCAACAAAAGTTGAGTGAAATCCATATGTTTAAATTTGAGAATTGAACACAAGATATAATCATTAATTGTATATCGATATAATTAAACAAGTTGAAAAATCACATCCATTATTGCCTTAAGCTCATGACACGCAACGATTAACAGACATCAAAATAACCATAATAATGATGTGAAATAATAGGTCATCAAGACAGGTATTTGCCAGTAACCTATGAAATCAAAATAACGTGCATCTGGTGGCTTTCCTCTAGCGACCAAATGGGGATTGTCAATCCCTAATAGATCTATTCACAATTATTTACGTTCACCCTACAAGTGATTAAGGTTCATGATCGAGGGACTTTCGGCAATAGCAACTTAAGCAATAATAATAACCAGCAGGTATCATAATACCAAGAAAAGACTTGTGTTCAGTTTTTAAGCATGTATCTCCCCCACGAAATAGTTTAAAAGTGGGCTATGAACTCACCTTAGCAGTACGGTGGTAGTAGTAGTATCGTAATCTCAAAAGATATGGCAAGTTTTAGTTGATAGTGTAAGTTTATTCATGGTTTAGGAGTAGTATAAGGACCAAAGTTGTAATAATTCATAAACTTAGGGACCAATTCTGTATTTCTCCAAAAGTAATATCCAAGGGCTTATTTTGACTTTCTTTGATTTATGAAGGACCAATTTTGTCTTTTCTTCGAATATTCTTCAAGGGATCATTTTTGTAATTTTCAGGAAGATGAGGGACTAAATTTGCAATCTTTCCAAACTTTGATCAAGGACTAAATTTGCACTTTGATGAATCTCTGAGGACTTCTTATGATAATTTGAGCTTTCTTTTGTCATTTTGCTTCCCCGGCTCTGGCTTTTGACCTTTTTCCAATCTTGTGCTCGTTTTTGTCGGTTTTGCTTTGTTTTTGTCCATTTTTTCACATATCCGTACCTGCACATACACAAATACAAAAACACACATTCTCTTAGCATATTTGTTAGTATTTGGTGTATTTGGTCTGATTTAAGCCTAAAAATGATGTGTGAAAAAGCACACATCAAAATCCCCCAGACTAAGGTATTGCCGTGTCCTCATGCAATGTCATCACCTCACGCTTAAGAGATAAATAATTTCAAAACCTCTCTTTACTGACGTTGTAAAGTAGCAATGATGTTCAAAAGAGATATCAAAATCAATTTATTCTCAAAAACGCTCATGTTTTCCGATTTTCATGAATAACAACTACTACTACTCTTTTTGTATTTTCATTTTTATATATGTGACGGTTTGCCTTGACTTTCATTATCAATTCTTATCTGTTGATAACTTTCAGGGTCAACGAGTAGAAACACTTCTCACAGAGAAGAGACCATACAGATAAAAATCGTCATCCTTGATTTTTCACAAGCTAGGTGCTAACACTACCCACAAAAATTATTTGTGTATTTACCTCTTGTTCCCAGGTCCTAAGTTTTGTATCTCAAGATTTTATTTTGTGAGAAATGAATTGCTTCATATTTTCTTGTTTTGATATTAGTTAGTTCGATAAGAGCACAAAATTTGAACGCTAAGTAGTTTCCAAACTTTCCCTCAAAAACCCCTGCATACAGAAATCGGGTCCACATGAAGGTCTCTTATTTAACACGATTTGTGGGGGGCCCCTTTTTATTTACGACCGAGACATCCCATGTTTGAGACCCGAAACGAAAGCTTTTTATTAGGAAAACCCCCGGAGTCGAAGCTTGGCATTTTTGCATAATTATAAGCACTTTAATAATATTTGGTCCTTAGTCCTTTATTTCAATTACAACAACGATTTAAGAGCCGCCAAGATGTAAGAGCTTTATTATGACATTGGATTTATTTCCGCTGCTTTTTATAGCTTTGGATTCCTCTGCCTTTTTATTTGGCTTTGGATTATTATTATTGATATTCATAATCATATGCCAAACCCCAAGTCCTACGGCCTTTACTAAGATCACAACATCGGCTGCGAACCGGCAAGATGCAATAGTCTATTTCACCGTAACACTGGCAATAACCCTATGTGTACCAAACCCCCATATGCAGAGATTTTGTTGGGAACGAGAAAAAACTAAGTATTGCCCAAACCCCATACACTTAATTAATCCTAGATATCTATTTTTATTGGTGTGCAATCTTGTGGGAACAAGGAGGCCACAAGTACCTTTCGTGGGCTCTAAAGAGATCCAACTACTCCATGTTTAGCACGAAACTTCTAAATAAACTCTATCATTCCTCGATCTCCGTAAATTTAAAATCCCAAGTAATGAGATCCGCGGATGCTTAGCCATAATCTTTTGATTATATTGGTTAAGGGAGACGAGCTAGGGCTCAACACGCCCGGTCAAGTCAAAACATTTATTTATACTCTTGCCGGTACGAAAGTCAAAACAAGGTGTCAAATCTTATTATTATACCATATATCATTTTTTTATCTTTTTTTTTTAAATGATTATAAAGAGGTGACAAAAATTTAAAATTTTTGGTGGAAAACGGAGTTGCTCAAGTTAACAGCTCAGACGAAGGTAACGGGTCAAATCGAATCGAAGATTCACCCCCCCCCCCCCCCCCCAGACTAAAGTGAAACATTGTCCTCAATGTTTTAAGGGTACGTGTAGTCTACGTAATATTTAAGGCCGTTTATTAAGTATGCCAAGAGATAAACGTTAGTCGATAAGATTTTGGATATGGTGAATTTCCTAAAGAGCAGCGAAGAATGAGACTCGAGTGGAGAGAACGACAAACCACGAGCACGAGAGTCCTCATACTTCGGGGAGATTCCTGAACATTCACAAACAACCACGAAAACACGAGTTTGGAAAGGGTCGCCCCCCTCACGTCACGTTACTTAAGAAATAGGAAAATAAAGAAAATGAAAATGGATAATGTAGGACCGAAAATATACATGATACATGTGGTTCGGGAGGTCTATGTCACACCCCCAAAATCGGGTCCAGCGGAAGCATACATGTAGCTGGGGTGTAACTCAATCGGTATTACAACACTAGTTCAAAAATAGTTTGCACTTGAATCATTTAGAATAAAATAGTTAAATCAAAATGTTGATTTTACACTGTTAAAAGTAATGCGGAAGTAGGCCCTTAAAATAATTTAAAACGGTCCCCTAATGATTAAATCAGAGTCTTCTATGACCATGCCATGCCCTGCCAAAACCTCCAGTAGTGTGCCATAGCTTAAAACCTGAAAATACATGCTAAAGTGTCAACACAATGGTTGGTGAGTTCATAGAGTCTTGTGAAAAAGAATGTAATGCATTGAACTGAAGATTTCCCAGCAAAGGCATCGTAAATCCACTCAGTTCCAAGTCCCGCCATAAGAGACTTGTAACCTGTGTGTCTACGACCCACTGCCAAATGTAATATGTTTACGTGAACAAAGGTAATACTTGCATCTAGGTTCAAAGATAAATGTAGCAATACTGCTATATAAAGGTAAGAGTGATAATGTAGCCATGGCGATGTCGCCATAAAAATGAATCTGACCATAAGCAAAACGCATAAAATGAATATTGATTGCACTAAGTTCAAGGCACCGAAAAGGTTTTCTAGCTATCTGTAGGAGGTTACGCTCCCAAGTAATTGTAGGTAAATCCATACCCAATGCAGGTAAATCTATACCCGTTGAAATTGTAGGTAATCAAACATATCCAATGCAGGTAAATCTATACCCGTTGAAATTGTAGGTAATCAAACATACCCAATGCAGGTAAATCTATACCCGTTGAAATTGTAGGTAATCAAACATACCCAATGCAGGTAAATCTATACCCGTTGAAATTGTAGGTAATCAAACATACCCAATGCAGGTAAATCTATACCCGTTGAAATTGTAGGTAATCAAACATACCCAATGCAGGTAAATCTATACCCGTTGAAATTGTAGCTACAGGTCCTTAACTTAGGCAATCGGTAAATAGTTTAAATTTATGCACTCATGTCTATGAGTAAATAGCAAGTAGTTAGCAAGTGAATAATATTGTACTCGGATAATCAACAAGTATTTAGATAAAGCTGAAAATATTTAAGAAATCAACCATGTAAGCGAGTAATGCGTTTGAGTAAAACGAGCATGTATTCTCCCCCATAGAGTTTGCAAAACGATTAAAAGAGTAGGGGCTATGACTCACCTGATATGATGGTACCATGAACATGTAATGAGCTGAAAAACAAGGCGCGCACACTAGCCGCAACCTAATATGAATGATGAACGATCTACTTTAGATCATGAAATGATGTTATGAATGTCCATGCACATGTTCCTATACCACTCTACTCTTTGAAAAACACTTGTGTTATCAAAATATATAATCCAAGTATTTGGAAAAATATTGCTATTAGAAAATAAAATAAGCTAGTTGCAATATATATACTTATATATATATCGTATGTTTCCATGTTAGTGTTGAAATACTCGGGTTGTAATCCTTGAAAAATCGCCTTGAAATGATGAAAATATACTTGTAATAACTAATACTTCATTAGTTATAAAGCTTGGTACTTAATATTATTTCTAGCTTATAAAAGTACTTCGTAGTTTTAGTGTCCATTTTTATTAAAAGCTGTCAAATAAAAATGGTTTTAGCCGATATTCAAACGTGAATATCTTTGTCGTTACTTGTCCGTTTTACTTGTTCTTTATATCCACGGTTACGTCTTAGTATGTAGTAATATATTTTGGAAAGCTCGGCTCCTCCGGATTACGTCTAAAGCCTCTTTTTGACCAATGAAAAACGTCCAACAGCAAACATTTTTCCAGAAAATACTTTTCGTCAACAATCTTGCAAAAATCATAACTTCTTCGTTATAAACTCTTTTTAATCCGTTCTTTCGCCTACGGATTCGTTTTTGAAAGTATTTTCTAAAAATTTTGCCAAAATTCCCTTGATGTTTACTGATTTTCCAGGTTTTCACAAAATGGGACAGCATGTCTAAAACATGTTCCAAATCAAGTTTTCAAGGTTTATAACTAATTTCTAACATCATCAAACCTCTTGTAATCACCACATAGCTAATCTAATCCTACCATACACCTTCTTAGGGTGTCATGGACTCCTAACCAAGTTATTATAGCAAGGGAATTCATAAATAAGAAGTTAGAGTTTGTATGTTCCATTTTTGACAAAATAAATGGTGGTATAGCTAGTTGTACATGGTTTTTAGCATGGAACTCATGAAATACATGTAAATATAAGATGATTCATGTAAAAATAAAGTTGATAACTTACTTTGAATTATGAGGTGGTTAGATGATGAGGAAAACTTGTGTTTCTTGTGTTTTTGTTGCAAGATTCTTAACTAGAATCATGAAATGAACAACTTTGATGCTTTAACTTTTGAAAAACCTTCACTTGATCATGAAATGGATGTTGGGTCGTGGTTATGGTGAAAGGGATGAAGAGAATGAGTTTTTGATCCAAAAAAATAAAATGTGTAGTGTTTAAAGTGTTTAGGCTAGATATTTTTCTAGGAAATGGCAATTTGGTAAATATTTAATCAATGTCAAGTAACTTGTGATGGGGAGGGGCGGCACATGCTGAATTTAGGAAGAGGATGTAGAAAATTTGAGTATTATCTAGTCCACGGAGTCGGTTTTGGTTCCGTTAATCGCAAACCGTAAACTGTTAAGTCGCGAAACGTAATTCCGGTTATTGTAAAAATATGAAATATGAAATAATGACTAAACTTGTCAAAATGAAGTTATAAAAATGTTAAAATTATGTTGGGTACAAATATTGAGTGATCGGGTGATTATTGTTTAGTTTTCACGAAAACCGTCGTAATATTCTTAAACTTACGTTATAAATAAAATAAATTTCCAAACTACCGGGTAAATGAATTTTTATGACTTTTATGATGTTAAAATGGATATAAAAATATGTCGGGACCATCGTGGGAATATTTAGATATATTCGTCGTGTATAAACCGAGTGTTAACGTTTACTATAAATACTTATACTTAAAAACGTTAAATGTACTGAATATAGAAATTTGAAAATCCTAAGAGTGGTATAACATGAATATGCTGTTATGATGATATGCAGTCTATCTCCAGTCCGTATGCAATGTTCTTAACACTAATGAAATGAATTCGCACCTAAACCAATCCGGTTACGCGAATTTGAATACCCGTAAACTAAATTTACGATGAAATGTGTAATGCAAGTGAATAGTGAAAACTTTTCCGGCAATGAATAGTGTTTAGTGAATAGTAAAATTTTTGAATGCTTCTCGGAATGTCAAACTGACACCAAAAATGATGAATAGTAAACTGATGAATAGTGTTTGATGAATAGTGTTTGATGAATAGTGTTTTTCCAAAGTTCGGGAAATGACCTGAAATGGTGAGTTGTGACAGTCTTCCCCTCTAAAAGGAACTTCGTCCCGAAGTTCAGTTTATGTTGGTCTCTGAAAACATATTGGTGAAAAGGTGATGATATTCTAGAATTCCAGCGAACTCTAACGATAGGAATTCGACTCTGCTTCTACTGTTTGACCACACGGTCCATGATTTCTACTTGTTCTCCTGCAAGGTTTATGTTTGACTATGGGTTGGATTCCTTTCCAAATGGGATTATGGGTGACAATTCTGAAAAGCTGATAATACGTGGTTGTGTAATCCTGTTGCTGTTGTTCTCTAACAAGGCTCAAGTCTGACGACCACTAGGCCTACTCTGTTTGAAATATTACATGGTCCAGTGTATATCTCGGGTTTAACTTTCCAAGTTTTCTGAATGGTATCATGCCTTTCCTAGGCAGAACTTTCTGTATAACTCTGCTTACCAACTTGTAGTTTTAATGGTTTACCAAAGATCGATGTTTAAAATTTCCTAACAATTCAATAGTTTTGTAAAGGATTAACCAAAAGGAATTTGTTTATCAAAATAAGTGCCTCAGAAAAGTATTTCTTACAAGATATATGTTTTGTATAACTGTAGTTTGGAGAAAAATCCATTTAAAAGTGAAAGTATTAAGAGGATAAAATAGTCAGGTATGTATATCTGCACAAAGGCATAGGTGTCTAACAGGTTTGGATAAGGTCTATTGGTGAGGACATGTTCAATCTATAGTCTCGGTTAAGAGGTTGAATTTATCTCTATGGTGTTGTTTTGTGAGTAATCGTATCTAAAATAATCCTGTAATTCAGTCAAGCCAATACTTTCTAGATGATGGAATTTTTGGTGATCAGGCCAATGATAGTGTTTCGAATGGTTTTGTGATATCCTGAGATTTCTGTTGAGTTTTGAATGGTCTTAATGTACCGAGAGATTCTCCTTATAGATGGTATGGAAAGTCTTTCCTAGGGAGGTCATTGATAATATCCACTTAACAATATTGGTGGTAGTGAGGGATGAGTGGCATAGGAAACTATATAGTGTCAGCTAATTCTATATTTATATGGGGATGGGGAAAGGAAATGATAGTGATGGTGAGAAGGGAAGAGACTGTGACAACTGCGACAAAATGATATTGTAATAAAAGAAAATACCGTGATGTAAGTGTATCAAGCATAGACGTGAATGTTCATGAAATGAAATGATCAATTGACATACTTCCAAGCGGCGGTTCATGAGGTGATGAAAAGTATGAATGTTCTGACAACGAGGGTATACTCACACATGCATGAAACATTTGGAAAATGAGTAAAGGATTCAATCCAGACAGAATTTTATTATAACCATTCTCAGTGTTGCAAAATTCATTTCTGAGTCAGACATAGGTGGTCAGCCTATATCTCACTATCCCGGGTTGAATATAGATGACCAGTCTATATTCCACCGAGGTTCCATGAATTTTGAAATACTCAGCTCAGTCATACTAAGACTATGTCCTTCACAAATACCAAGACGTTCCGAAAGACAAAAGCAAATGACCAAACTCGAGGTCAAATGATGAAACTATGCAAGGAAAAACATAATGCGGTGATATATATGATACGTGAACATGCTTATATGAAAGACAATTATAGTAAACAACTATAATAAATGAATATAATATATCAGATAATGAGACATAAATCTCATCACCTATGTCAGCAACTAACCACAAATGAGGCTTCAGCTTGGCAGGCAGGCATGTGACGGTCATAGGGTTAAGTTTTCTTGAAAGTAGCTATAGTCTAGGTTTTAAAAACACTTAGTTCGCTATAGCCAAAGCTCTGATGCCAATCTGTCACACCCCCAAAATCGGGTCCAGCGGAAGCATACATGTAGCTGGGGTGTAACTCAATCGGTATTACAACACTAGTTCAAAAATAGTTTGCACTTGAATCATTTAGAATAAAATAGTTAAATCAAAATGTTGATTTTACACTGTTAAAAGTAATGCGGAAGTAGGCCCTTAAAATAATTTAAAACGGTCCCCTAATGATTAAATCAGAGTCTTCTATGACCATGCCATGCCCTGCCAAAACCTCCAGTAGTGTGCCATAGCTTAAAACCTGAAAATACATGCTAAAGTGTCAACACAATGGTTGGTGAGTTCATAGAGTCTTGTGAAAAAGAATGTAATGCATTGAACTGAAGATTTCCCAGCAAAGGCATCGTAAATCCACTCAGTTCCAAGTCCCGCCATAAGAGACTTGTAACCTGTGTGTCTACGACCCACTGCCAAATGTAATATGTTTACGTGAACAAAGGTAATACTTGCATCTAGGTTCAAAGATAAATGTAGCAATACTGCTATATAAAGGTAAGAGTGATAATGTAGCCATGGCGATGTCGCCATAAAAATGAATCTGACCATAAGCAAAACGCATAAAATGAATATTGATTGCACTAAGTTCAAGGCACCGAAAAGGTTTTCTAGCTATCTGTAGGAGGTTACGCTCCCAAGTAATTGTAGGTAAATCCATACCCAATGCAGGTAAATCTATACCCGTTGAAATTGTAGGTAATCAAACATACCCAATGCAGGTAAATCTATACCCGTTGAAATTGTAGGTAATCAAACATACCCAATGCAGGTAAATCTATACCCGTTGAAATTGTAGGTAATCAAACATACCCAATGCAGGTAAATCTATACCCGTTGAAATTGTAGGTAATCAAACATACCCAATGGAGGTAAATCTATACCCGTTGAAATTGTAGGTAATCAAACATACCCAATGCAGGTAAATCTATACCCGTTGAAATTGTAGGTAATCAAACATACCCAATGCAGGTAAATCTATACCCGTTGAAATTGTAGGTAATCAAACATACCCAATGTAGGTAAATCTATACCCGTTGAAATTGTAGGTAATCAAACATACCCAATGCAGGTAAATCTATACCCGTTGAAATTGTAGCTACATGTCCTTAACTTAGGCAATCGGTAAATAGTTTAAATTTATGCACTCATGTCTATGAGTAAATAGCAAGTAGTTAGCAAGTGAATAATATTGTACTCGGATAATCAACAAGTATTTAGATAAAGCTGAAAATATTTAAGAAATCAACCATGTAAGCGAGTAATGCGTTTGAGTAAAACGAGCATGTATTCTCTCCCATAGAGTTTGCAAAACGATTAAAAGAGTAGGGGCTATGACTCACCTGATATGATGGTACCATGAACATGTAATGAGCTGAAAAACAAGGCGCGCACACTAGCCGCAACCTAATATGAATGATGAACGATCTACTTTAGATCATGAAATGATGTTATGAATGTCCATGCACATGTTCCTATACCACTCTACTCTTTGAAAAACACTTGTGTTATCAAAATATATAATCCAAGTATTTGGAAAAATATTGCTATTAGAAAATAAAATAAGCTAGTTGCAATATATATACTTATATATATATCGTATGTTTCCATGTTAGTGTTGAAATACTCGGGTTGTAATCCTTGAAAAATCGCCTTGAAATGATGAAAATATACTTGTAATAACTAATACTTCATTAGTTATAAAGCTTGGTACTTAATATTATTTCTAGCTTATAAAAGTACTTCGTAGTTTTAGTGTCCATTTTTATTAAAAGCTGTCAAATAAAAATGGTTTTAGCCGATATTCAAACGTGAATATCTTTGTCGTTACTTGTCCGTTTTACTTGTTCTTTATATCCACGGTTACGTCTTAGTATGTAGTAATATATTTTGGAAAGCTCGGCTCCTCCGGATTACGTCTAAAGCCTCTTTTTGACCAATGAAAAACGTCCAACAGCAAACATTTTTCCAGAAAATACTTTTCGTCAACAATCTTGCAAAAATCATAACTTCTTCGTTATAAACTCTTTTTAATCCGTTCTTTCGCCTACGGATTCGTTTTTGAAAGTATTTTCTAAAAATTTTGCCAAAATTCCCTTGATGTTTACTGATTTTCCAGGTTTTCACAAAATGGGACAGCATGTCTAAAACATGTTCCAAATCAAGTTTTCAAGGTTTATAACTAATTTCTAACATCATCAAACCTCTTGTAATCACCACATAGCTAATCTAATCCTACCATACACCTTCTTAGGGTGTCATGGACTCCTAACCAAGTTATTATAGCAAGGGAATTCATAAATAAGAAGTTAGAGTTTGTATGTTCCATTTTTGACAAAATAAATGGTGGTATAGCTAGTTGTACATGGTTTTTAGCATGGAACTCATGAAATACATGTAAATATAAGATGATTCATGTAAAAATAAAGTTGATAACTTACTTTGAATTATGAGGTGGTTAGATGATGAGGAAAACTTGTGTTTCTTGTGTTTTTGTTGCAAGATTCTTAACTAGAATCATGAAATGAACAACTTTGATGCTTTAACTTTTGAAAAACCTTCACTTGATCATGAAATGGATGTTGGGTCGTGGTTATGGTGAAAGGGATGAAGAGAATGAGTTTTTGATCCAAAAAAATAAAATGTGTAGTGTTTAAAGTGTTTAGGCTAGATATTTTTCTAGGAAATGGCAATTTGGTAAATATTTAATCAATGTCAAGTAACTTGTGATGGGGAGGGGCGGCACATGCTGAATTTAGGAAGAGGATGTAGAAAATTTGAGTATTATCTAGTCCACGGAGTCGGTTTTGGTTCCGTTAATCGCAAACCGTAAACTGTTAAGTCGCGAAACGTAATTCCGGTTATTGTAAAAATATGAAATATGAAATAATGACTAAACTTGTCAAAATGAAGTTATAAAAATGTTAAAATTATGTTGGGTACAAATATTGAGTGATCGGGTGATTATTGTTTAGTTTTCACGAAAACCGTCGTAATATTCTTAAACTTACGTTATAAATAAAATAAATTTCCAAACTACCGGGTAAATGAATTTTTATGACTTTTATGATGTTAAAATGGATATAAAAATATGTCGGGACCATCGTGGGAATATTTAGATATATTCGTCGTGTATAAACCGAGTGTTAACGTTTACTATAAATACTTATACTTAAAAACGTTAAATGTACTGAATATAGAAATTTGAAAATCCTAAGAGTGGTATAACATGAATATGCTGTTATGATGATATGCAGTCTATCTCCAGTCCGTATGCAATGTTCTTAACACTAATGAAATGAATTCGCACCTAAACCAATCCGGTTACGCGAATTTGAATACCCGTAAACTAAATTTACGATGAAATGTGTAATGCAAGTGAATAGTGAAAACTTTTCCGGCAATGAATAGTGTTTAGTGAATAGTAAAATTTTTGAATGCTTCTCGGAATGTCAAACTGACACCAAAAATGATGAATAGTAAACTGATGAATAGTGTTTGATGAATAGTGTTTGATGAATAGTGTTTTTCCAAAGTTCGGGAAATGACCTGAAATGGTGAGTTGTGACAGTCTTCCCCTCTAAAAGGAACTTCGTCCCGAAGTTCAGTTTATGTTGGTCTCTGAAAACATATTGGTGAAAAGGTGATGATATTCTAGAATTCCAGCGAACTCTAACGATAGGAATTCGACTCTGCTTCTACTGTTTGACCACACGGTCCATGATTTCTACTTGTTCTCCTGCAAGGTTTATGTTTGACTATGGGTTGGATTCCTTTCCAAATGGGATTATGGGTGACAATTCTGAAAAGCTGATAATACGTGGTTGTGTAATCCTGTTGCTGTTGTTCTCTAACAAGGCTCAAGTCTGACGACCACTAGGCCTACTCTGTTTGAAATATTACATGGTCCAGTGTATATCTCGGGTTTAACTTTCCAAGTTTTCTGAATGGTATCATGCCTTTCCTAGGCAGAACTTTCTGTATAACTCTGCTTACCAACTTGTAGTTTTAATGGTTTACCAAAGATCGATGTTTAAAATTTCCTAACAATTCAATAGTTTTGTAAAGGATTAACCAAAAGGAATTTGTTTATCAAAATAAGTGCCTCAGAAAAGTATTTCTTACAAGATATATGTTTTGTATAACTGTAGTTTGGAGAAAAATCCATTTAAAAGTGAAAGTATTAAGAGGATAAAATAGTCAGGTATGTATATCTGCACAAAGGCATAGGTGTCTAACAGGTTTGGATAAGGTCTATTGGTGAGGACATGTTCAATCTATAGTCTCGGTTAAGAGGTTGAATTTATCTCTATGGTGTTGTTTTGTGAGTAATCGTATCTAAAATAATCCTGTAATTCAGTCAAGCCAATACTTTCTAGATGATGGAATTTTTGGTGATCAGGCCAATGATAGTGTTTCGAATGGTTTTGTGATATCCTGAGATTTCTGTTGAGTTTTGAATGGTCTTAATGTACCGAGAGATTCTCCTTATAGATGGTATGGAAAGTCTTTCCTAGGGAGGTCATTGATAATATCCACTTAACAATATTGGTGGTAGTGAGGGATGAGTGGCATAGGAAACTATATAGTGTCAGCTAATTCTATATTTATATGGGGATGGGGAAAGGAAATGATAGTGATGGTGAGAAGGGAAGAGACTGTGACAACTGCGACAAAATGATATTGTAATAAAAGAAAATACCGTGATGTAAGTGTATCAAGCATAGACGTGAATGTTCATGAAATGAAATGATCAATTGACATACTTCCAAGCGGCGGTTCATGAGGTGATGAAAAGTATGAATGTTCTGACAACGAGGGTATACTCACACATGCATGAAACATTTGGAAAATGAGTAAAGGATTCAATCCAGACAGAATTTTATTATAACCATTCTCAGTGTTGCAAAATTCATTTCTGAGTCAGACATAGGTGGTCAGCCTATATCTCACTATCCCGGGTTGAATATAGATGACCAGTCTATATTCCACCGAGGTTCCATGAATTTTGAAATACTCAGCTCAGTCATACTAAGACTATGTCCTTCACAAATACCAAGACGTTCCGAAAGACAAAAGCAAATGACCAAACTCGAGGTCAAATGATGAAACTATGCAAGGAAAAACATAATGCGGTGATATATATGATACGTGAACATGCTTATATGAAAGACAATTATAGTAAACAACTATAATAAATGAATATAATATATCAGATAATGAGACATAAATCTCATCACCTATGTCAGCAACTAACCACAAATGAGGCTTCAGCTTGGCAGGCAGGCATGTGACGGTCATAGGGTTAAGTTTTCTTGAAAGTAGCTATAGTCTAGGTTTTAAAAACACTTAGTTCGCTATAGCCAAAGCTCTGATGCCAATCTGTCACACCCCCAAAATCGGGTCCAGCGGAAGCATACATGTAGCTGGGGTGTAACTCAATCGGTATTACAACACTAGTTCAAAAATAGTTTGCACTTGAATCATTTAGAATAAAATAGTTAAATCAAAATGTTGATTTTACACTGTTAAAAGTAATGCGGAAGTAGGCCCTTAAAATAATTTAAAACGGTCCCCTAATGATTAAATCAGAGTCTTCTATGACCATGCCATGCCCTGCCAAAACCTCCAGTAGTGTGCCATAGCTTAAAACCTGAAAATACATGCTAAAGTGTCAACACAATGGTTGGTGAGTTCATAGAGTCTTGTGAAAAAGAATGTAATGCATTGAACTGAAGATTTCCCAGCAAAGGCATCGTAAATCCACTCAGTTCCAAGTCCCGCCATAAGAGACTTGTAACCTGTGTGTCTACGACCCACTGCCAAATGTAATATGTTTACGTGAACAAAGGTAATACTTGCATCTAGGTTCAAAGATAAATGTAGCAATACTGCTATATAAAGGTAAGAGTGATAATGTAGCCATGGCGATGTCGCCATAAAAATGAATCTGACCATAAGCAAAACGCATAAAATGAATATTGATTGCACTAAGTTCAAGGCACCGAAAAGGTTTTCTAGCTATCTGTAGGAGGTTACGCTCCCAAGTAATTGTAGGTAAATCCATACCCAATGCAGGTAAATCTATACCCGTTGAAATTGTAGGTAATCAAACATACCCAATGCAGGTAAATCTATACCCGTTGAAATTGTAGGTAATCAAACATACCCAATGCAGGTAAATCTATACCCGTTGAAATTGTAGGTAATCAAACATACCCAATGCAGGTAAATCTATACCCGTTGAAATTGTAGGTAATCAAACATACCCAATGGAGGTAAATCTATACCCGTTGAAATTGTAGGTAATCAAACATACCCAATGCAGGTAAATCTATACCCGTTGAAATTGTAGGTAATCAAACATACCCAATGCAGGTAAATCTATACCCGTTGAAATTGTAGGTAATCAAACATACCCAATGTAGGTAAATCTATACCCGTTGAAATTGTAGGTAATCAAACATACCCAATGCAGGTAAATCTATACCCGTTGAAATTGTAGCTACATGTCCTTAACTTAGGCAATCGGTAAATAGTTTAAATTTATGCACTCATGTCTATGAGTAAATAGCAAGTAGTTAGCAAGTGAATAATATTGTACTCGGATAATCAACAAGTATTTAGATAAAGCTGAAAATATTTAAGAAATCAACCATGTAAGCGAGTAATGCGTTTGAGTAAAACGAGCATGTATTCTCTCCCATAGAGTTTGCAAAACGATTAAAAGAGTAGGGGCTATGACTCACCTGATATGATGGTACCATGAACATGTAATGAGCTGAAAAACAAGGCGCGCACACTAGCCGCAACCTAATATGAATGATGAACGATCTACTTTAGATCATGAAATGATGTTATGAATGTCCATGCACATGTTCCTATACCACTCTACTCTTTGAAAAACACTTGTGTTATCAAAATATATAATCCAAGTATTTGGAAAAATATTGCTATTAGAAAATAAAATAAGCTAGTTGCAATATATATACTTATATATATATCGTATGTTTCCATGTTAGTGTTGAAATACTCGGGTTGTAATCCTTGAAAAATCGCCTTGAAATGATGAAAATATACTTGTAATAACTAATACTTCATTAGTTATAAAGCTTGGTACTTAATATTATTTCTAGCTTATAAAAGTACTTCGTAGTTTTAGTGTCCATTTTTATTAAAAGCTGTCAAATAAAAATGGTTTTAGCCGATATTCAAACGTGAATATCTTTGTCGTTACTTGTCCGTTTTACTTGTTCTTTATATCCACGGTTACGTCTTAGTATGTAGTAATATATTTTGGAAAGCTCGGCTCCTCCGGATTACGTCTAAAGCCTCTTTTTGACCAATGAAAAACGTCCAACAGCAAACATTTTTCCAGAAAATACTTTTCGTCAACAATCTTGCAAAAATCATAACTTCTTCGTTATAAACTCTTTTTAATCCGTTCTTTCGCCTACGGATTCGTTTTTGAAAGTATTTTCTAAAAATTTTGCCAAAATTCCCTTGATGTTTACTGATTTTCCAGGTTTTCACAAAATGGGACAGCATGTCTAAAACATGTTCCAAATCAAGTTTTCAAGGTTTATAACTAATTTCTAACATCATCAAACCTCTTGTAATCACCACATAGCTAATCTAATCCTACCATACACCTTCTTAGGGTGTCATGGACTCCTAACCAAGTTATTAAAGCAAGGGAATTCATAAATAAGAAGTTAGAGTTTGTATGTTCCATTTTTGACAAAATAAATGGTGGTATAGCTAGTTGTACATGGTTTTTAGCATGGAACTCATGAAATACATGTAAATATAAGATGATTCATGTAAAAATAAAGTTGATAACTTACTTTGAATTATGAGGTGGTTAGATGATGAGGAAAACTTGTGTTTCTTGTGTTTTTGTTGCAAGATTCTTAACTAGAATCATGAAATGAACAACTTTGATGCTTTAACTTTTGAAAAACCTTCACTTGATCATGAAATGGATGTTGGGTCGTGGTTATGGTGAAAGGGATGAAGAGAATGAGTTTTTGATCCAAAAAAATAAAATGTGTAGTGTTTAAAGTGTTTAGGCTAGATATTTTTCTAGGAAATGGCAATTTGGTAAATATTTAATCAATGTCAAGTAACTTGTGATGGGGAGGGGCGGCACATGCTGAATTTAGGAAGAGGATGTAGAAAATTTGAGTATTATCTAGTCCACGGAGTCGGTTTTGGTTCCGTTAATCGCAAACCGTAAACTGTTAAGTCGCGAAACGTAATTCCGGTTATCGTAAAAATATGAAATATGAAATAATGACTAAACTTGTCAAAATGAAGTTATAAAAATGTTAAAATTATGTTGGGTACAAATATTGAGTGATCGGGTGATTATTGTTTAGTTTTCACGAAAACCGTCGTAATATTCTTAAACTTACGTTATAAATAAAATAAATTTCCAAACTACCGGGTAAATGAATTTTTATGACTTTTATGATGTTAAAATGGATATAAAAATATGTCGGGACCATCGTGGGAATATTTAGATATATTCGTCGTGTATAAACCGAGTGTTAACGTTTACTATAAATACTTATACTTAAAAACGTTAAATGTACTGAATATAGAAATTTGAAAATCCTAAGAGTGGTATAACATGAATATGCTGTTATGATGATATGCAGTCTATCTCCAGTCCGTATGCAATGTTCTTAACACTAATGAAATGAATTCGCACCTAAACCAATCCGGTTACGCGAATTTGAATACCCGTAAACTAAATTTACGATGAAATGTGTAATGCAAGTGAATAGTGAAAACTTTCCCGGCAATGAATAGTGTTTAGTGAATAGTAAAAATTTTGAATGCTTCTCGGAATGTCAAACTGACACCAAAAATGATGAATAGTAAACTGATGAATAGTGTTTGATGAATAGTGTTTGATGAATAGTGTTTTTCCAAAGTTCGGGAAATGACCTGAAATGGTGAGTTGTGACAGTCTAGGTTGATGATTAAAGATGAAAGTATTCATCTTTTCTAGAGAGAGAAAGTAGAGAGAGGGTGAAGAAAATGGAAGTTTATTAATGATGAAAGAACAATTACAAAATTTCCCACACCCCTCATGCAGAGTCATGAGGGGTATTTATAGGCTTATTACATAATAAGTTTGCCTAATGACCACTAATAGTCCCTGAAGTTACTACTAGCTACATATCTAGTTCATTTCACTTGTGTGACGTTATCTTAATAAAATAGCGAGGCTAACAATCTCCCTCCAAGATATCGTCACACGTGAATGGTTACAATTAGACATATAAATACATTAACAATGTAAAATTACAACAATAGTAAACTATGTTGACGTTGTTGAAGCGCAGAGTCTCTGTAGTCTAGATACTGAGGCAGACTTGAAGTTCTCTTTTCCGACGATCTCGGCGTATGATCTTTGACACTGACGGCAAAGGTATTTGTAGCTCTGAACTTCAACTGTAACGGTCTAGTTAGGTTATTACTCCCACCTAACTAGTGAGCCTTTATTCTTTTTCCTGCTCCCTCCTGAACCGACAACTCTCTTTTCATCACGCAGCGGATAAAGTAGATTCAAAAGTGTAGGCACATGGTTGTCGTTCAGGGAGCATCATTACAACATAACTCACATAACATTGCACAGAAGGTTGGTAATACGCTCCGATGTACACATCATTAGTACTTCTTTGGTTCCAGTGTAAGCACAATTCCCTCGAACAACCAACGTACTAGAGATGAAACACTACTTCTTTTGGCATGTTCTTCTCCCTCCTGATGGTTGCGATTTATCGAAATCATCATACTATTTTGTGTACATGCCATAATTACCCGTACTTTAGACTTCTGATGCAATATAGATAGACCATGAAAGCATATTTTGTGAGTATATGTCGCAAAAGTATACTCTCAATACTATTCTCTCAAATCAACCTTTAAACGAACCTCCTTGTAATTCACCGGCTACTAGTAATGACCACATATGGAGACTGCCCGATATGACCAGCTTGAAAAAGAAGTAATCATCCCATCTTGTGACTTAATGCTTGTACGATAGATGTGACTTAATACCTATACTGAGCACTACAATGTAACTCCTTTAAGTATGAGGTTGCATGAAATATTCGCCACTTGAACAATCCACTACGTCGTGTGACACTGAGTACTACAACGTAACTCCTTTAAGTGATAGCTATACTGTGAGCACTACAACATAACTCCTTACATCAGTAATAACTAGATTGTCAAGACTGAATTTTTTTAATTTGCGCAGACAAGTTATCTTCAAAAATCGTGCATCCAACCACCCCTAGACTTTGAGATAAATAAGTACACATGTTGAAATACCACTTCAAAATCAAATCGATAATACCATACAAAAACGCCGTAGTCATTTTTGTTAAACAAACCAATTCTAGCCGTGAACAATGTATCCTCGTGAAATTTATAATACCAAAATACCACTCTTAATCTAATATTAAAAAAATGTTGTATCCAATGTTTTTGTCTAAACATTTGGATAACAAATTTTTCATTGTACGTCCAATATTTGCAACTCAACCGCATCATCAAACAAAAGTCCAAATCCAATCTGAAACCGTGTAAGCCCAATTCAATATATACGTGTGATATGCATTTAGCCCACAAATCGTGAAACCCAATCCATAACACAAAGATATACGGCTATAAGTTTTATACCCTAAAACTTCTCATTTACCTTTAACCTAAACACACTATTATCTCCACCTACCACACTTACATCTGCAACTAACGTATCTCTCCAAACCAAAATAAGCAAATCCCGTCATCACCTGTATCACATAATCATCAAACCATTCGAGTCCCAAACTTCTTCTCCTTCATCATGCATAACGAAAACGACACAAACTGATATCTATCCACAAAACCTTTTCAATTATCGTATACCACGAGTGCAGAATGACAAAGTTTTCGGCTTCAAGATCTATAAACGGGTCTCAGGTAGGTTTAATCTTTAGTGGTTTTCGTTTTTGGTTGTAACCGAAGGAAAGATGGATTGAAACACGAGTTGTTTTGATTCTTTCTTTGATGATTTCGGATAGTAGCAAGAAGTTAATCTTCTTAACAGATCAGTGATGAATCAAGTGCAACTAAAAAAATCTTTGACAGATTTAAGAAAAAAGTTGTACTATTTGAGATCTTTTTCTTCTTATTTATCATTTGAATAGTGTAGATGTGAGATGGGATAGGATTAGAATGGGTTTGATGTTGGTATGGCTGTTGTTTTCATCTTCATTCGTTCTTTTTCATTTCGATATTTCTTTTAAGATTTGAAGCTGAGATGTTGGACCGATGATGGTTACTGAATTGAGGTCTCGTTTTTGAGTTACGGTATTTGGTTTTGGTCATGGTCTTCATCTTCTCTTCTCGAAAGTATTCTAAAGTTTTCGATAGTTTACACTTTTGTGTTTTCGAAAGTTTATTTTCTTGAAACTTTCTGATTTTGAAACATCTGAGTGATTTCGAAACTTTGCATATCTTTAATTTTCGAAACTTTGCATCTTATCGAGAATACACATTTATCGAGAAAATGACAGGTTTCGAAGAAGTAAAAAGTTTCGAAAATGTGGATTTTCGAAAACTAGTACATTTCGAAAATGTATTCTCGAAAAATAGTACATATCGAAAATTTCTTATACAAGAAATTCCGACCAGATTCCGGCGAGTCTTATGCAGATTCCGATGAATTTTCCGATGACTTTCGACCTTTTTCTTGACCATTTTCACGGATGGTACAAAATAATAACAAAAATGATATCTTGAACATAAAAACTGTTGTGGACAAGAGAATGAGACAAAATCAGTTTTTGTATTTCTGATAAAGCACAAGAGACGATGTTTTGTTATTGACCACTTGGATACATAAGAACTTGTAGAAAAGCTGTTACCACAAAGCTAGGAAAAAAATTTCCGACCACTTAAAAATAGCACAAAAAAACAGCTTCTACACATATTCGAACCACAAAAAAAATCAATAAAAAGAACACCATGAGCTCCGATACCAATTGTAGGACCGAAAATATACATGATACATGTGGTTCGGGAGGTCTAGGTTGATGATTAAAGATGAAAGTATTCATCTTTTCTAGAGAGAGAAAGTAGAGAGAGGGTGAAGAAAATGGAAGTTTATTAATGATGAAAGAACAATTACACAATTTCCCACACCCCTCATGGTGAGTCATGAGGGGTATTTATAGGCTCATTACATAATAAGTTTGCCTAATGACCACTAATAGTCCCTGAAGTTACTACTAGCTACATATCTAGTTCATTTCACTTGTGTGACGTTATCTTAATAAAATAGCGAGGCTAACAGATAAGCATGGGGTGCCTCCCACGAAGCGCTTGTTTTTTATTACCGAGACACATGAGCTTGACTCGATCCCCGAATTTAGTTATCCTTAGGGAAAGTTTGGAGATCCAGGACAACCATGGGTGGTATGTCCCCTCCGAAGTAATATTTGAGACGATGACCATTCACCTTAAAGTTGGGACCATTAGATTGAGCTAGCTCGAGGGTTCCATAAGGGAATACTTGGGTAATGGTGAATGGTCCAGACCAACGGGTTTTTAACTTGCCCGAGAAAATCTTCAATCGAGAATTGAAACGAAGGACTTGATCACCAACATTGAAGACGCGATCTTTAATCTTAGCATCATGAATCCTCTTTGTCTTCTCTTTGTAGATCAAAGAATTCTCATAGGCTTGATCACGAAGCTCGACTAATTCATTCAATTGAACTTTACGATGATCACCCGCGGTTTGTTGGTCAAAATTAGCATGTTTCAAGGCCCAGTAGGCCTTGTGCTCAAGTTCAAACGGCAAATGGCAGGCCTTCCCGTAAACCAGCTTGTATGGAGTGCACCCAATGGGTGTTTTGTACGCTGTACGGAAAACCCATAGTGCATCATCTAACTTATCAGCCCATGAAGCACGATGTTCACTTACGGTCCTTTCTAAAATTCGTTTCAAGCCACGATTAGAGACCTAAACTTGACCACTTGTCTGTGGATGATATGCCGTAGAAAGACGATGTGTGACACAATATTTGAGCATAACTTTAGCGAATTGGTCATTACAGAAATGGGTCCCACGATCACTTATAATAGCACGAGGTGCACCAAATCGGGCGAAGAGACTTTTGAGAAATTTTACTACAACTTGGGCGTCATTGGTGGGTAGCGCCTTCGCTTCAACCCATTTAGACAAGTAGTCGACGGCCACGAGTATATATTTGTTACTACATGAAGACGGGAATGGACCCATGAAATTGATACCCCAGACGTCAAAAATTTCATAGACTTGGATAGCATTTTGAGGCATCTCGTCTCTCTGAGAAATTTTTCCTTGACGCTGGCAAGAATCACATGATTTAACCAACTCATGGGCATCCCGGTAAATCGTCGGCCAATAGAAGCCGGAATCAAAAACTTTCTTATCGTTGAAATTTGCACCATGATGTCCCCCCGTGGGTCCATTGTGGCATGCCATGAGAATGTCAGCGGCTTCTTTGTCGTGAACGCACCGCCAGATCACTTGATCCGCACAAATTTTAAACAAGTAGGGATCGTCCCAGAAATAATGCTTAACATCTTTGAAGAATTTCTTCTTTTGCTGGAACGACATCCCTTTACAGATAAAATTCCCCGCATGGTAATTCGCAAAGTCGGCGAACCATGGGGTACTAGGATCACAATGTGATAAACTCCCAAGTGTCTCGAGAGGAAATGTTTTGTTAATTTCCTTTTTTCTCGAAAACACTTTAATGGGGATTCTCTAAACGAAAAAGGTGATCAGCAGCAAGGTTCTCAGCTCCCTTTTTGTCTCGAATTTCAACATTGAATTCTTGAAGGAGTAGAACCCACCGCATCAAGCGTGGCTTAGCATCTTGCTTTGCCATTAGGTATTTGAGAGCCGAATGATCCGTATACACTATGCATTTCTTCAAGAGCAAATAAGGTCGAAACTTTTCAAAGGCATAAATGACGGCTAACATCTCTTTTTCGGTAGTCGTATAATGGTATTGAGCATCGGTCATTGTTTTACTAGCCTAGTGTATCGGATGAAAATGTTTAGACTTGCGTTGCCCCAGGACTGCACCAATAGCATAATCACTTGCATCGCACATTAGCTCGAAGGGCAAGTCCCAATCGGGGGCCACTAAGATAGGTGCCTCCGTTAACTTCTTTTTAAGGATGTTAAATACTTCGATGCATTCATTTGAGAAGATAAACGGAGCATCTTTTTCAAGCAAGTGGGTCAGGGGCCGGGCTATCTTAGAAAAATCTTGAATGAAACGTCGGTAAAAGCCGGCACGACCGAGAAAACTTCTAATTCCTTTAACGGTTGTGGGATGAGGTAATTTTGCAATCACATCGACTTTAGCTCTATCGACCTCAATCCCGGATTTCGATATCTTATGGCCGAGGACAATGCCCTCTTTAACCATGAAATGGCACTTCTCCCAATTTAGAACCAAGTTGGTGTCTTCACACCGTTTAAGCATACTTTCTAATTGGGAGAGGCAAGAAGTGAAAGAATCTCCATAAACCGAGAAATCATCCATGAAAACTTCCATGTGAGACGCCATCATATCCGAGAATATAGACATCATACACCTTTGGAACGTGCCTGGAGCATTGCATAAGCCTAAGGGCATACGACGATAGGCAAACGTTCCGTAAGGGCAAGTAAACGTAGTCTTTTCTTGGTCCGGAGGGTCAATTGGTATTTGAAAATAACTAGAAAATCCATCAAGAAAACAATAGAACTCATTTCCCGCTAGGCGTTCTAGCATTTGATCCATAAATGGAAGTGGGAAATGGTCCTTACGAGTCGCATCATTCAATTTTTGATAATCAATACAAACTCTCTGTATGACCTTAGATATATTAACTTTATCACAAATATAGAAGCTTAGAAGAAGAAGAGATGAAAGATGGTGACTTGTAGGTGTGGCGTGTATGTAGAGAGAAAGAGATGGAAATGAGAACTTTATTAAGAGAGAAACACACACACTTACACACACAAGCACACCTTACAAATGAGAGGTAAGGTGCCTTTTATAGTTCCATACATAGGCTTTCTATGGGCTTGGGCTTGGACTTGGTTTACATGTTCTAATAAGGCTTACATGATATACTTAATAAGTACCAAGTCCACAGCCCAATATACTTAACTATTACAATACTTGTCGACTCAATAATGATCGTCACTTTTAATGCTAACAATCTCCCCCTAAGGGACGATCATTGAGATCTCCCTTTGATTACATAAATGATCAACACTTCTAATGCTAACAATCTCCCCCTAAGGGTGATCATTGAGATCTCTCTTTTGTGACCTTGATCTTTGATCTTTGAAGCTTGTTCTTTTTGAACTTTGAGTCTTGTTGTGTAATAGTTTTGCTAGTTCCTTTGTTCCAATCATGCTTTGTGATCTTTCTTTCCTTTGATCAACATCTTCAAATATGGATGTCTTTACATTTTTTCCAACATGCTCATACTTTGTTTGACTTTGAATCCTTGTGAAGTTCTCTTTTCTTTGACTTTAATCTTTGTTTCTTTAGTTTGTAGATTCTTTGACTTTGACTTAGAAACGTTCTGAACTTTGCTTTGCTTTGATCTTTGAAGAGAGCTTTGCAGAGTATGAGCATGTGGATCTTTGAGTGATGGTAACGGTCTTTCTCCTAGGAGCATTCATTAGTACCTGCATAAAACAGTTAGCAATAAAACATCCGGTACTTACAGGTTCGGAATTAGAGATCGTTAACAGCATAGTGTGAAAACTCTCTCTAACCCTTGCCAAGGCCGTTCCTGAACCAGATACCCCTGAAAAGGGCTTACTAGATCCACCTAAGTACATCAATGATTCAGGTGAGTTGCTGGAGATCACCCCACAACTGTAGACCGTTTGAGACATAGTAACCATCATGATAGATAAGGCAAGATCCGTAGATCTCATAAAGACTCTTACAACTTGTGTCCTTTTTGGCGAACACAAGTGTATTCATAGGAAAGTGTATCCTAAGAGATCTTTTAATGTATCTCATGGCTCTAGACTCGATAAGTGCATAATTTGATTTTCCTATGCGGAGACTAGGGATGGGTCTCCTGCTTCAATATCAACCATCTCCAAGAGATACGTTGATAGTTTACACCGGTACCCCGTGAGAATGAAACAAATATCTTTTAAGAGATACCTGAGTGGCTAGAAGATTTAGTGCAATGCGTCACTGGGTCCATGACGTCTTGTCTTCAATACCGGTGTCACCTTAGTAACAACCAATAGCATATGAGTTGAACCCGGTTTCTGCCCTAAGGTTGAACATTTGGAGGGCTATTTCTTTTCACCCTTTTTCATAACTTTTCTTTTTAATTCTTCAACCCTTTCTTTCTCCTTTCTCATTTTCTCCTTTTTTCAATCATGCCTAAGGACTTCTAATTCTAATCTATTGGATTTGTCCTTGGGTAGATCCCTCCGGCTCTGGCGGATCATAGGACGGTTTTTCCTAACCTTAGTCACCTTATAACTCCATGACTATCCTATTGTTGCCATAAAACCATTCATTTGAAAATCTCTCAAAGTGTTTATGATTATGAAACATATTTATGTTACCACTTCGAGAGTTTTGCATTTCATTTGAAGGACTCCCCCTTCACATGTGCTCATGGATTTTTTAAGAAATTTGCACATGCGAGAGGAGTTTGCACTTTTTGAATTGATCCACTTTTAGTAAACATGACCGATTCGAGACACGCTTACATCACTAGTTAGACTAGCTTGAAATTATTACCCGGCCTGGTCAAGTCTACAGAAAGTTTCTCGAAATGGTACATTTCTACTAAGACAGATCCTTTTCGAGACACGCTTACGTGGCTAGTTAAAGAGTTCCATTGTCAGCTTTTAGGTGACAACTAGCTCTAGTAACTAACTTGATGTTATTACCCGTCGAGGATAAGTCTTTTCGATTACAAACTTTTGTTGTTTCGTCAATTCTTGGGTCATTTCTGAGTCAAGCTCGCACGAGATTTAGCCAAAATCTTAAACACATTGATCACATTTTACTCACATCTTCCCCCCCCCCCCTTCAAAAATAGCATATCCATGGTATTTTTGATACCAATTGATTAAAACCTTTTCTTTTTGGATAGCATATGGGAGAAACGGATGTTTGTAATTCCGTATAAGTTTCCTTTAAGCATGATCATTTTGGAACATCATTTTATTACTCCCCCTCAAAATTAGAACATTTTGAGTAAATATTTGCTTTGAAGGATTTGAGGGAGTAATATCTTGAAAAGTTTTGAAAAACTTTTAGAAAAATTTTTCAAAATTTTGCTCAAAAATTAAGAAGACTTTGATAAGCTTTTTGGTGAGAAGTCTTCTTATCTTTTAGGATTGTCGCACATAAATGTACAACAGGGTCCTTTCTTTGAAAATCACGGGTTATACACTGTTATGTGTGCATAAGCCATAATGTTTTTAGGATAAGTGCTCAAAGAATATGTAAAACCTTTGTATTGAATTAAGCACTTTCCTTTCTTTGAAGAACGAGTCCTTAGCTGAAGTACTAAGAAGTCATTTTGTATTTGGATTAGACAACAACTTTTGGAACCCATTTAAGCACGGCGCCAACGGGTTTACCATATTTTGAAATCCATTTGAAAGTTGTGTCAATCCGAGACAAAGAAGTTGAATTCCAACGAGGATTGAAAACTTGTGTTTCATTTTTAAATAAAGCTCGTGGAATCAACAGTGATTTAAAACTCTTTTGCTTATGAAAGTTGTTTGAGAAACTCGGTGTCTCTTTTGGAGTTTTAAAACTTGAAGAAGAAGTTTTCCATCCATTGTTGAAAATCGGCGTTTCATTTCGAAAATTCGTTTTTGAGATGAATGGAAACCTTCCAGAATTAGGATTTTTCCAAGCATAGCCATTCCTTTGTTGTAGCGGAAGCATTTCAGAGTATGAATATTTCAAATGTTTTGAACAGCTTTGCTTTGGTTTCCACACTGGTTTTACCGGAGTAAAACGAGAGTATGGAGTTTGAAAACCTTGATTCTTTTCTTTATGAGCACTTGCATTTGAAACCTTTTGAGGAGTAAATGTTTCAGAAAAATTTGGTCTCTTTGAAAACTTCCTTCCTTTTTGCAAACAATAGGTGGTAAATTGAGAAACCCTTTTAGAAAATGGTTTTGAAGATTCACCTGTGTAAACCTTTTCTGAAACACTTACTTGTGGTTTAGACTCGTTTGAAACTTGAGATTTTCCTTTTGACCGGTTCAGAACATCAAACTTTGCTTTTAAGGCATTGTATGATGTTCTCAAATCATTGTATTCTTTTTGAAGAGAAAGATGATATGATGATGCCAGTTTTTCTTGCAAAGAAGCATTTTGATTTTCAAGATGTGCAAAATATTTTTCATATTTGTCGGTTTCGATTGAAAAATCCTTTTTGGCATCACCAAAATCCTTGGTTTGTTGTGCAATCGTTTTTTCCAATTCAACAATTTTCTTTTGAAGCACATATTTTTCTTTTTCAAAAAGATGATTTGGTGTGATCTGAGAGTCAGATTTGTTTGAAGTTAGATTCTGAACTCTGGACCGCTTGATTGAATCAAACAAGTTTTTGTAAGTCAGTTTCAAATGCTCATTTTCTTTTTGTAATGATGCCACAGCATGTTCGAATTCAAGATTTTTAGTATCAAGTTCGTCAAAATCAAACTTGATATTGGTATCATCACAATTTTTTACATAAATCTTTTCTCTTTCTTTAAGCACTGATGTCA
This sequence comes from Artemisia argyi, assembly GCA_030686995.1. NCBI lineage: Eukaryota > Viridiplantae > Streptophyta > Magnoliopsida > Asterales > Asteraceae > Artemisia > Artemisia argyi. The sequence goes on from JARVZY010002244.1 coordinate 28,826, forward strand.
AAGAGTTTTTAGAAGACATTTTCTCATTCTTCTCTTGCAGTTTAAGTTGGAAAGAGATACTTTGTGCTTCGAGTTTTGCAAGATGTTTCTCAAACATAGCTGTTCTTTTAGACAATTCTTCTTTGACATCAGCTGCTTCTTTTGAAAGCTCGGTGATTTTCTTTTTGAGACAAAGATTTTCATATTTCAAAGAAGATGTTTGTTCGAAATTCACATTCTCATACTCATGGTTGACAGATGCTGACTTGAACGACTCTATTTGATTTGTGAAAAATTCCTTTTGAATGTCAAGTATTAAGCATTTTTATCAAATTCGTCTTCAAGAGAATGTACATACTTTAAATCTTCTCTCATTTCAATGACAAGATGTTTTTCAAAGTACTCAAAACTTAAGTTGAGATTTTTCACATGAGGTTTAATCTCATCTTTCAAAATCTTTTGGACTTCAATCTTAAGGCGTACATCTGATGAAAGAGGATTGGAGAAAACGATGTTATCGATGTTTACTTGCTTAAACCAAATGACCTTTAACGTATGCTCAATGTGATGTTTAAGACTACAAAATTGTTTCCTTGCTCTATTTTGCCATAACGTAGCATCATAAGTAGCAAGTTCAGCTTCTTTGAAAAATCTTTTCACATTTGTGTCTTTTCTTTTGAAAGGTGCTTTTGGAATATCTGTCAATTGTGTACAACCATACACAAAGCCGTGGTACGAGAATGGGGTTTTTCTTTGTTTAACTTTCAAACGCTTCTCCTCTTCAGATTTTAAAATATCTTGAGATTCAAACAAAAGATCATCTGACAATTCTTTTCCCATATCTTCAGCGTTATACAAAATAGGTGTCAACTTTTTCACTTTGTTTAAAAAACACGGCTTTTCATTTCCAACTGAGCACTATTTTCAAAACCAATTCCAGATGTTTGTTTAGAAACTTCCTCATCTTTAGTAGGCAGCATGTTGATTGTCTGAGAAGTTTGTCCCAATTTTTGAAGTTTGTTTTCAAGATCGTTTGTTCGTTTAAAGAATTCTTGATTTTCATTCTCAAGTTTTGTATTAACAATCTCAAAAGTTGAAGTGGTTGTCTTAAGCCTGGAATTTTCACTTTTTAAATTACTGTTCTCTTTTACAAGTGCTTGAACCTTTCTGTTGTTAAGAACCATTTGAGCATCCAGATTTTGAATGGAACATTTTTCACGAAGAACAGCTTCACTATAACCAACTTCAAGTTCTTCATTTCTTTTTAAAATTGGTTTGACAGACTCTCCATTCATTTCAAACTTCCGAGCTTGAGATTTAAGGTTTGAGTTTTCAAATTCAAGTTCAGCTTTTCTTTTTGTTACATTTTGAAAACCTTTTCCCATTTCTTTAAATCTCTTAAGCTCTTTTGTCAATAAGACATTCGTTTGCTTAGCTTCACGATTGTCGTTTTTGCACTTGTCAAGTTCATGTTTGAAATTATTGATTAATGAAGCAAATAAGGGACGATCTTGTTCATAAGAAGATCCATCCTGGGCAGGCTCACCTCTATTAGGATCCATATCTGGAGTATCAAAAGTGATATTACTATCATTTTGTTCCACCACATAAGTATCACTAATAGACTCAGGATGCTCAGGATGTGTCTGATCATGAACAAACATAACTTCATTCCTTTGAGTAACATCAACATCCGATTCATAGCTAGGACTGCTGCTTTCAACTTGCTGTTCTGAAGATGAATCACTACCCGTAAAAACCAAACTGACATCTGATGCATCACCCTCATTGACTGTTTCCTCTTCTTTTTGAACATCTTTCTCTGTCTCTTTTTCAATCACCTCAGTTTCATTTAACTGCGTCTTTCTTTCATTCTGCTCTTTTTCCCGTTTCAGCTTCTCAATCTCATTAAAATCAGCTTCCTCATCATCAAGTATCTTTTCGAGTTCCCCCATGTCATTTATGCATTTAGTTCTGAAGGTCGTATAGCTTACCCAAAATTTTTGGTAAAATGCATCGATAAACTCTGACTGTCCCATTATCCAAGGGTTAAAGATACTTTGAAATTGAGTCTGGATCACTTTAAGAGCTTCCTTGCAGTTACTCATATCAAGTTCTTCTTCATTAAGTAGCTGTTGAAGTTGATTCAGGCTTTGGTTGAGTTTGTCTTTGAAATTGTGATATCGGACTCGGATGAAGTATTCAAATGCCTGATCGAACCTTGAGTTATAACCATAAGTATTGATGACCTTCTCTACATATGACTTGAACACAGTAAACACTTTCTTTGAATCTCTCTCTTGGATTTGCACTTTCATTACCATTGTTTAACGATATGTGATAAAGTTGATTCTTGGATCGTTCCAACGAAATAGGAGTAGAGTTTAGAGTAAGTTGTTGCAAGTATTTGTAGTGAAAATTTTGACTTAAAACCTTAAAACCTCAATAACTTCTTCTCGGAGCATTTTTAGGCCTCGAAACTTCTCCTGAATCGATAAATCCATTCAGCGTGTCGTTCTCCTCTGTCTCATGGTCGTTTTGACAGCTGATTCGTCGAAAACGGGGTTACGGTTCAAAAGTTATGGCCTTTTGAAGTTTGGTCGTCAAAAATTTCACTTTTGTCAAAATTCTCGAAACTTTGCTGTGTTCTCGAAACTTTGGGATTGCGAAACTTTTCCTGATTGCGAAACTTAGGTGATTTCGAAACTTGTGTTCTCAAAAACTTTGACAGATTGCGAAACTCTGAGTGATTTCGAAAATTTTGAGAGATTTCAAAAATTTTGCAGTGTTCTCGAAAATTTTGATTTTTTCGAAAATTTTGCAGTGTTCTCGAAAGTTTTGAATTTTTCGAAAACCCACTCACACAAAGAAATTTTGAAATTATACAATTTCGAAATTTAGCCAAAAGTCGAAGTAATTTCTTTCTTATACAAGAGAGAAAATACCGAGTATCCAACTGTGAGCACGAACGGAGCCTTTTCTTGTGTTCTCGAAAAGCAGTCAAAAGTTATTTCGAAATTTGGCAGTTTTTTTGAATAAGCTTAAAGCACACCCAAATGATGTTTGCAATCCAAGATTCTTGTACTTCTTGGCTAAAAAACACCAAAACTTGTAGAAAGTTGCAAACTTGATGATTTTTAAGAAACTTTTTTGTGATTTCGAAAACAAGTACAAAAACCCAAAGCGAATTTTTAAGCTAGAAATTTTCAAAAAGATTGAAACTTTCTTGTTAGAGAAGGTTTATAACACTAGTTTGTAATCAAAAAAGTGTTAAAAGCCAAGAAAAACAAGAAAAGTAAGAATTTGTTATGAAAATAACGTGATAACAAGCTTAAAAACACGAAACACACAAACTCTTAACCCTCCTAAATCATTGTTAGGCGATTGATACCACTTATATGACCTTAGATATATTAACTTTATCACAAATATAGAAGCTTAGAAGAAGAAGAGATGAAAGATGGTGACTTGTAGGTGTGGCGTGTATTTAGAGAGTGTTAGGTCACCATTTTGTAAACACAAGTATGATTTAGAAAGAAATAAGATGAGAAAAGAGATTGGTTGATTATGAGACAATATGAAAAGTGAAAGTGCAAGAGTTTCCTTAAGATAATCAAATAACCAACAAACATAATGTTTACATGAGCTTTCTATTTATAAGGGAGGAGTTAGGGCAACACTCCCTTCCTCCCTTATCTTCTCTAATTCGTGGGCTTTAAGGCCCATAGGGCTTTAATACATAAGCCATAAACATTAAACATAGTGAAATAAATACTAAAGCAACCTATTACAAAATGTAATGACCGAGACTTGACTAAATACAAAAGTATGATCCCAACAATCTCCCCCTAAGGGTCGGTCATCACGGTTGCTTGACGTCTTCATCTTTGTCGTTGACTTGTGACATGTAAAACTCTAGACGTTTTCAGAATGGTTGAATGATAATGAATATACTTTGCTCTGTGTCTTTGTTCTTAGGTGATGATGTAGTGATTGTGTTATGAAGTAGTCTGCCATTCGTCACTCCTGCGTCTGTGGTGGTTGTCCGCCATTCCAACATACTCATACATCTTTGGACTTAGACTTTCACGTACAAGAAGTTCCTTTGCATACACTAAGATCTTTAGTCTTTATACTTTGTAGATTCTTCTTATTGATGTAGAATCTTTCTTTGAACTTTGTGTTGTTGAGATCTTTGGGGGAGCTATCATTTGCTTCAAGATGTATGTATGAGCATGTTGGAATCTGCCATCATGGAAGTGAGGTACCTATGAGTAAACAGTTAGCAATAAAACAACCGGTACTTACAGATAAGGAATTAGAGCTCATCAACAGCATATTGTGAAGACTCCTTCTAATCCTTATCCAGGCCATTCCCATATCAGATACTCCCGACGGAGCTTACGAGACCTACTAAGTAGCTCAATGACTGGGTGAGTCGCTGGGGATCACTCCACGACTGTAGACCGCTATGGAACCACCGCAAACACTAAGCGTAACCCTTGTGGGGTTACCGAAGTGACCTGCTATCAGGGCTGTTTGATGTTGACCCTGGCAGGATTTCCGTTCAATCATTGAGAAATACATAAGTAATCCTCTCATAAACGTTCTCGGCAGATTGCTAAGATCTGCGAAGGACTCGATAATTTACAGTTGGTGTCCATTGATGTAGAACACCAGTTGTAGAAATACTAAGTGTTCCTAAGAGATCTTTGATGTATCTCGAGGCTCTAGACTCTATAAGTGCACACTTAGGTTTCCTATGCGGAGACTAGGGAGGGGTCTCCTTCTTCAATATCAACCGTCTCTAAGAGATAGGTCGATAGATTACACAGGTTCCCCATGAGAATGAAACAAGCTCTTTTAAGAGAACTTGAGTGGTTAAGAAGGTTTAGTGCATTGCGTCACTGGGTCCATGACGACTTAATCTTCAATACCGGTGTTGTCTTTTGCAACTGCCAGTAGCATACGTATTGAACCCGGTGTCTGCCCTAAGGTTGAATTATATGGAGGGCTATTTCTTTTCACCCTTTTCTTTACATTTCTTTTTCATTCTTCAAATCCTTCTTTCCCTTTCATTCTTTTCTCCTTTTTTCGTATCATACCTAAGGACTTCTAATTCTAACTATGGGAGATGTCCTTGGGTAGATCCTTCTGGCTCTGGCGGATCATAGGACGGATATTCCTATCTTAATCACCTTATAACTCTGACAGTAGCCAAGAAACCTTTGATGAAAAATCTCTCAAAGTGTTTGTGATAATCAAATATTTTGGTTAACACTTTGAGAGTTTTGTGTACACTTTTGAAGGGCTCCCCCTGCACATGTGCTCATAAGTGTTTAATAAATTTGCACATGCGGGAGGAGCAAGTACTTTTGAATTGATCCACTTTCAGTGAACAAGACCAATTCGAGACACGCTTACATCACTAGTTAAACTAGCTTGAAGTTATTACCCGGCCTGGTCAAGTCCACAGAAAGTTTCTCGAGACGGTACATTTCTACTAAGACTAATCCTTTTCGAGACACGCTTACGTGGTTAGTTAAAGAGGTACATTGTCAGCTTTTAGGTGACAACTAGCTCTAGTAACTAACTTGATGTTATTACCCGTCGAGGATAAGTCTTTTCGATTTAACTAACTTAAATTGTCTCGTCAATTCCTGGGTGAATCTGAGTCTAGCTCACACAAGATACAACTTTCAGCTTTTACTTCATATATTTTAATCACTTTTTCATTTTCTCCCCCTCAAAAATAGCATATGAGATGTTGTTTTTGTTAAACTTTTGATTAAAATATGCTTTTTGAGTCTTATGGGGAGATTCACCAAGATTTTTTGATTTTGAACAAAGTATTTAGTTTTGACAAGTGTTCCCCCTCAATAAGTGATTGGTCTTATTGAGGTGAAATACTTGTCCTTTTGAGCAGAATTATGAAAATCGTAAATGTTTGATTAATTCTACTCAAAAGTAAGAAGCCTTCGCTCCTTATATATAAGGATTGAGGCACTGAAGCGTACCTCGGGGTCCTTTAATTATAAGCACGGGTTGTACACTGTTATGTGTGCACAAACCATTATGAAGTAAATTATTGACAAATCAAATCAAATTCTTACAATTTTACTACCAATCAGGTCTCTGAAATGCCAACACCGGAAATTTTGTTCTTCCTCCAACATAGCTTTCCAATCTCCTGAACTGATCCCTGCGCTTTAACCGGTTCTCGATCCTTGTAATGAATCTGCGTGCATCCCTGGTCTCATCGGTGTTCCATCTTTTGGATTTCCCTAGAGCAATGTCATTGATTCTGCTTTTGATTCCGTCTCTGACGAACTTCAAAGTTTCATCACAGAACTTATGTAATTCTTTGTAGCCCATAAAGCAGTTTCGACCGTTGACACTGCGGTAAGTGAACCCGAATGGTTGCCTGATCAAGGTGTATTGAGGTAGATGTTGAAGGTCTGGGATGTCGAACATGTTAGGCTTGGTGAGATTCAGCTTCTTCTGATAACTTTCTACTCCCAATTGAAGATCTTCAACTCTTTCTCTAATGACAATCTGCCTGATGAAGATTAGAAGAGCTTGGATAAAGGCAAGCTGCATCTCTTTAGGCAAGCCACAGAGTTTTCCTTGAACTTTGAGCAGGTACGTGTCTTCGATGTCATTGAGAAGTAGTCGTGGAAAGTCAGACTCGGAAATATCGTACTCCTTTTCATCAAGTCTTTTCAGTGTGATTTTGCTGAGGAAGGGGTACCCAAAGTGAGTGACAGTCGAGATGAATTGAATGGAGACTATCTTCAGATCACTTGCTACATCGCCCATCGTCTGATTAAGTCTGCTGCTTCGATAATACTGTGCCCGGTTGTCTGGCCAATGATGTATGCCGTAGAGTGCGTTCCGGTCATATTCAACAATTTTATCAACGAATAATGCTGAAGCTTCTTCTTCGATTGCATTGTTGAGATATCGAGCTGCAGGGAGAAAGGCGAGTGATGTAACGTGCTTCTTCTCAATATTGCTGCCAAGATTCAGATATTCCAAGTCTGTGTTGAAGAAGAACTTGTATGGGATCTTCGGTTCCTTAGGCTTCCCAATCATCGGTAGTGGTTTGGACCAGTCAGTGATGTAGGGTGCGGTTTTCCTTGTGACCGGATCGATATAAGATTCAGGATTGATCCAGTCAATATTGCTTGACATAGCTCGAGCAATATTTTCCAGATGATACTCAAGTTCGATTGAGTTAGCAGACCGGTCTTTCAGAAGATTGAAAGCATCATTCTTGATTCTTCGCAGCTCTTTCTTATTCATCTTTTTCATCTTAAACTTTTGCTGAATCAGTTGAGCGTATTCCACCGTTCGACCATCTTGAGGTTCATGATTGTTTTCAAGAGGTGGTTGCGAATTAATCATTTTCTCAAACCAGGAGTATTCGGCACTATCGTCATGGTCTAGCCATTTAAGGACGGTTTTTGGTTTCTTTGGTTCTGTGCCTTTTGGTGAGGTGTCTGGTTTGGATTGATGGTGCTTTCCTTTCCTATCTTTCTTCTTCTTCTTAAGGGACGGTTCTGGAACTTCATCTGGTTGAGGAATCTCGTCACCACCGGTGTATTCAAAGTGGTCGTGTGCCTTGGGAGCAGAACCTGATGCCTTCGGTTGTTGTGTGGAAGTTGTTGTTGTTGGAGGGATAACCGGTGTTTTAGATTGAGATGCGGGTCCTTCGGCTTGTTTCTGTTTCTTTGCCTGAGAATTCGGATCCCTGTCTTCATCGTCTCTTTGACATTTCATTTTATCGGCCTCTGTGCTGCAAGTCTCTTTGTTCATCTTGTCTTTTAATGCTTCCAGGACTTTGGCTTCTTCAGGAGTCAAGGTGAACTTGTTTGCCAGCTTTTCTAAGAGTTGAGCTTCCAATTCATCCAGAGATAGCCCTGGTAGTGGAACAGTAGACTTGTCAGCTCGAAGAGTGAATGTGGTTGATCGGATCACTTTCTTGACTGCTTGCTCTGCGAACTTGGTGAGTTCGTCTCTCATGGGTGCCAGCAGATCTTTCAACTCAGCAACTAAGTGTTGTGCCATGTATTCTTGTGCTTGAACTGCTAATGTGGCTTCCAAGTTCTCCTGTACGTCTTTAGCTAAGAAAGTATCAACTTTGTCTTGCAGCTCTTGGACGTTCGAGTTCAGCTTCGTCAATGCAGCAACTTGGGTCGCAAGTGTTGCAACCTGATCTTCCAGTCTGCTTCTCTTCTTTTCATGTACTCTCTTGAAAGCTGACTTGAGTAACTTTGATGCAGCAGAGGCTTTGGTGCTCGGTTTCTTGATTGATTTGTCATGTGTCGATTCGGATGCAGGAGGTGATGACTGTGAAGATTCAATGATGGTGGTAGAGTCTTTGTCATCTCCTTTCTGTGGTTCGGGTTGTTCAACTTTCTTATCTTTGGCTGCTTCTTCTTTCAACCTTTGTTCTTCAGCAAGTTTCTCAGCTTCGGCCTTAAGCCGTAGTTCTTCAGCAAGCCTGGCTTCTTCTTCCTTCTTTAACTTTTCTTCAGCCAGCTTGGCTGCCTCTTCAGCTTTCCTGCTTTCTTCCATTCTGATAGTTTCTTCTAGTTTGGCTTGGTCAATCTCTTCAAGCCTGGCCTCTTCAGCTTCCTGTTTTCTTTTAAGTTCATCTTCCTGAGCCCTTTCTCTGAGCTCCATTTCTTCCAAAGTCATTAGCCTTGGAGCATCAGTATCCATGGGATCTTCCTCTTCTTCCTCTCCCATGGTTGTAGTCATTTCAATGTCAGTGGGAGATACTGAGGGATTGTCATAAGCAACTAAGTCTGTGGTGATCCCTGTGATAGGCTCAGGAATGCTGCTTGATCCGCCAGCTTCAGTAGTTTGAGAGACTACGGGAGGTGGAGGAGGTAGATCAGCATTGAATGCATCAATTCGGCTGTGGAGGAGACCCAGATTGAAGGCCCTTTCATTTTCTTCATCAGCTGAAAGGCCTACAGACTCTTGTTCAGCAGTCACTGGTTCCTTCATCTTTTCTCTCCTAATCCTTTCTTCTTCCAAAATTGTTTGATCTTCAGTGAATGGTCTTTGATTGTGATATGCTGGGTATTTAGCATTGTCAGCAAATTCATCAATACCCTTATCCCAATCGTCGAACGTCAAATCCTTGTCATCGATGTCTTCAAGGTTGACATTCTCAGTGATATTGGCATAGGCTGCCTTGTAAACTGGACCTTCGTCGGATTCGGTTTGTTCAGAGTCAGATGGTTTAGGAGAAGATTGTGAGGGAAACCACCCAGGTTCAGGAATGGTTGCAGGCTTCTTGGTGGGAGTCCTTCTCTTGAGAGTACCCTTCTTCTTCTTAGACTGAGTAGAACTGCCGGAGCTTCCAGTCTTACTACCTTTCTTACCCTTCTTTTGCATGAACGAAGGTAGAACAACTTCGTCCAGGAAACCAACTTTTTCTGCTTCAAGAGCTTGTTCGTAATACTTGTAATTCTTGCAAGCCTTAACTTTGGCAGTCAAGAGACAATCGGGAAGTTTCTTTCCCTACTTGCGTGAGCTGGTTTCCATTCTCTTGATGACCCTGAGAGTGTCTTCATTTCTGAACGTGTTCTTATCAGTGTCGTCAAGTCTCTGTGGGATATCATCATACTCACGAAGGAAGCTTTCGATGAGTAGTTTTGTGAAGCGAACAAATGGAATGTTGGTTGTCTTGTGTTGAATGTGCCACACAAGGTCTTCCCAAATGATACTGGCATAATCAGCTTTCTTCACATTAGCCACTGCCCAGAAGAGTTTGAGGTGTTGGAGCTTTGGGTGTTCGTGGCCAGTGTCTCTGCCAGACAAGGACTTGGCAATCAGAATGTATAAGGTTCTCCATGGTTGTGGAAGATACCTAATGTTGACCCTAGAATGTCTTGTAATGACTTCTTCTGATTCGTCATACCCAATATCCCTTAACCACATAATCAGATCTTCTTCGGTGGGAACTTCATCATATACTTCATTAGGGCCGAGGTCTGGTAACCTGAGAACATTCCTGAGCATATCAATGTCCACAGCGACTTGACGGTTATGAAGCATACAGGTGAAGGAAGCCTCCCCAAGATCTAGCTGAAGTGTATGCCAAAACTGGTGGATGTAGAAGCAGGAAACTGAGGCAGACTTGGTGAACAACAACTTGTTGGGGTGATATAGAAGAGCATCCACTGCAACAATACATGAGGACTCGTTGCAAGTCATTTTGTTGAAGTTGATACGAAGGTTGTTCTTTCCGATCTTCCTGGTGTAATCTTCTGGGAATGTCTCTTCCCATGAAAGCTTAGGTTCGGGTTCAGGTCCGTATGGAACGTCATTGTGTTCTGCCATCTGAATTGATCACAAACAAATACAAACATGGCAATTGTTGACTGAGTTAGCAAAGACATTCAATTATGATGTACACTTATAGACTTGCATGTTATACATTGATCAGTGGGGGTTTGTGTGTGTGAAAACTTTTGATATATGACAAACTTGAGTTATTTTACATGGTAGAAGCTTATAACAATTCAGTTACAACATAAGTTTATCATTACAAGAAGTTACTCTTTGGAAATTTCTCAACACTTAGAAAAATTTAGATTTTGACAAGTTTACGCGTAAGTGGGTAATGTTACGCGTAGCCTGACTTAAGCGTAAGAGTAGAAATTATGCGTAAGAGCAAAAGCTACGCGTAAGTTTGTATTTTACGCGTAAGGTGAATCTTATGCGTAAGGTCAATTTTATGCGTAAGATAAATCTTAGGCGTAGGAATTGATATTATGCGTAGGATTACCCTTAAGCGTAAGATGTAACTTATGCGTAGGTAATGACTTATGCGTAAGTTCCAGACTTATGCGTAAGGTCAGAACTTATGCGTAAGAATTACATTTATGCGTAAACTATGTCTTATCCAAGACAAAGTTTGTCCACGTGTCGAATCTTACGCGTAAGATTCAATCTTACGCGTAGGATGAACAAGTTGTGCGTAAATTTGCCTTTTTCCAGAAAAATCACCTTTCGTAACAAGATTGGTTTGATTCCTGAAAGTGTAACACACAACCACTGATCAATAATCATTGTAACACACTTAAATACTCATTTATATGCGTAATCATGCTTTAATGTGAGTTACGCGTAAACCCGTATAAACACTCAATCACAAACACAATCAAACATGAAACTGGGTATGTTTTAGCATGGGGCAAGTGTATGTAATATCCTAAGGATCATATGGACCAATTTATAACAAGATTTAACCACAAAATCGGATGATCATAACTGCTAGTGTCATTCGAACCCTAAACCTTTGATTCATGAACTTTACACGATTAAGATGCAATTAAACCATAATAACATGATCTAAGACATATAACAACATAATCCCCATCACCAATTAACATCACAACACACAAAATCAAGAACCCCTAAATATTCGTATGAACCCTAACTACACATCAATCGATTTGGTGTTACTGGAAACAATTGGAGGTTAGAATCATGTTGAACATCATCTAAGAATCATTTTCCATCAATCAATCTAACCTCAAACACATAAAAATCTGGGTTCATGATTTACGCATAACCTTAAGGAAAAATTAATCGATTGTGACTAATTGAGCCGTTGGATTATGTTAAGATTAAAAACCCTTGTTAGAAATAATGATCAAAACATGTTTCAACTTACAGATTAAACGATTGATGCTTGGATCAGTAGAATGATTGTTAGCCGTTTGATCGATTAGGTGAAAGTGATAAATGAGTTTGCAGGTGCAGTAAATGTGTGGGTCAAATGGTTTTGACCAATAGTAACTCATGTTTCACATTTTGACACAATTGGTCCCTTAACCTAATAAAACATTTACTCCTAATGCCTAATCACATTATCACATATAACTTACGTTAATTAACACCAAGACATGATAAGAACAACTTGTGGTACTCCCCCTCGACCTTAGACCGTAGTAAAAATATGACTTAAACATTTATCATCTTGGTCAAGGAGAGTAATCCCGAAACACTTTATGAATCAACACTTTTAGATAAAAACGTATTTGTTTTTGGTAAAATGCAAGTATAAAAGTTTAATATATTTTTGAGAAATTTGAAAACATAACTTTTCCTCCCCCTCAACACTTGTTTTAAAATGATTGTTTAAAAAATAGTGTTGAAAGAGGTGGTTTATACTTGCATTTTTTTTTAAATGTAAAACCAAAAAAATCTTTTTGTGTTTTTGATTGTTTTTCTATTTTTGTATTTTGTTTTTGAAAAAATATATACAAAGATAGTTTTGATGTTTGACGATCAATTGTGTTTTAAAAACTTTTCCATATCCTCAGGAGTCAAACATCGCATACCAATTTGGTGAACTAAACTAGCAAACCTTGATGGTGCTAAGGATTTGGTAAGTAAGTCCTCCAATTGGTACTCAGTCCCAACAAAGTAAAGTTCAACGGTACCCTTTTCCACATGCTCTTTGATGAAGTGATATCGGAGATCGATGTGTTTGGATTTGCAATGATGTACTGTGTTGCAGGAGATAGCAATTGCACTTTTGGAATCACAGTAGATGGAACCTTGTTGAATAGGTAGCCATAATCCTTAAGTTGTGATCTCATCCAAATGACTTGAGCACAACACGCAGACATGGCTATGTATTCAGATTCTGTTGACGACAGTGATGTGCAGTCCTGCTTCTTTGATTGCCATGACACAAGTTTGTCTCCGAGAAATTGTAATCCACCAGATGTACTTTTGCGTGTGTCTAAACATCCTGCATGGTCAGCATCTGAAAAAGCAATTAGTTCAAAACCAGAATCCTTCGGATACCAGATTCCCAAGTTAATGGTTCCCTTTATGTATCGAAGGATTCTCTTGACCTCACTGAGGTGTTTTACTGTTGGTTTGGACTGATAGCGAGAGCACATGTAGACAGCAAATACTATATCAGGTCTACTAGCTGTGAGATACATGAGGGACCCAATCATACTTCGGTATTTGGTAGGGTCAACTGGAGTCCCATGTAAATCAGCATCTAGTTTTGTGGTATAGCCCATTGGTGTATTATAAGTATCACAAGACATCATTCCATGTTTCTTTAAAATTTCAAGAGCATATTTGGACTGATTTATAAAAATTCCACGGGGTGATTGATGAACTTGTAGTCCTAGAAAGAACGAAAGTTCACCCATCATGGACATTTCAATATCTTTCATTAATTTTGCACAATCATTAGAGTAACTTCTTTTTGTTGAGGCAAAAATAATGTCATCGACATATATTTGAACAACAAGTAAGTCCTCCCCGTGGGTTTTTGTAAATAGTGTTGGATCCACTGATCCTTTAGAAAATTTATTGGCCAGCAAGAAAGTGGACAGTTTGTCATACCACGCCCGTGGGGCTTGCTTGAGTCCGTAGAGTGCCTTTTTGAGTCGGTAAACGTGGTTAGGACGCTCAGGATCAACAAAGCCTTCAGGTTGACTAACATAAACTTCTTCACGGAGTTCTCCATTAAGAAATGCTATTTTCACATCCATTTGGTAAACCACCATGTTCCTGTGTGCAGCATAGGCCAAAAAGATCCGAACAGCTTCATGTCTAGCCACTGGAGCAAAGGATTCAGCAAAATCAAGTCCTTCCAGTTGAGAGTATCCTTTCGCTACCAGGCGTGATTTGTTACGTATGACAGTTCCTTCAGCATCAAGCTTATTCTTCCAAATCCATTTTAACCTAATGACAAAGACTCCGTCAGGTCTTTCAACTAATTCCCAGACTTCTAATCTTATGAATTGCTGAAATTCCTCTTGCATAGATTCAATCCAGTTGTCATAAGTCATTGCATCTTTAATGTTCTTAGGTTCTTCGTGACAAACTGTGAGTGCATAGATACAAGTTTCTCCATCCGTGTGAAGTCGTTGTCTTGTCATAACAGGTGCATCTGGATGGCCAATAATATGAACTAGTGGATGATCTCGAGTCCATTTGTGTGTGGAAGGGTGTAATTGATAGGTATCTCGCATGTTAGCAGGATCCAAATTGCGTGTTGACGACTCAGCTATATCAGGAACTGTAGGAGCCGGTGCAAACGGATTAAAGAACGCATCAGGATCATGCTCTGCGGGTTGTGGAACTGATTGAGGTGTGGGATCTTCAGCTGAATGGTGGGAGTTAGAAACAGTTTGTTCTACTGTAGATGGTGATGCAATTGGAGGACCATTTCTCTCAACACTTGTAGTAGTTTGTTGAGGTGAGTCTGGTACTGGAATGTTTTCAGGTTGAGCAGCGGAATTAGGTGAGACCTCAGTAGAACGGTAGACAATTGTATCATCAAATAGTGGAGCAAACAAGGTTTCCAATTCTTTGCGGTTGAGTGGCAACGGTTCAGCCTAAGATTCCGGAGAGTTAAGACGGTTGAATTCGGGTCCTAAGTTGTGTTGCTCAGAAGCCATTTGTGTGAGTTCATCAAAATTAGCGTGAATGGTTTCTTGAATTTCTCTTGTTCGACGATTCCAGATTCGAAAACCTTTAGAATTTTCACAGTATCCAACGAACACTCCTATGTCAGCCTTTGCTTTAAGTTTACCTAAATCATCACGATCATTTTTCGGATAACAAAGTGCTCCAAATACATGAAAGTAATCGATATTCAGTTTTCTTTTGTGAACAATTTGATAAGGTGTTTTGCGATGACGTCTTGTTATCATGGAACGGTTTTGGGTATAACATGCGGTTGAAACAGCTTCCGCCCATAAGTAATCTGGTAATTGAGAATTAATCAACATAGTTCTAGCAGCTTCCACTAACGTCCTGTTGCGTCTTTCAACAACTCCATTCTGTTCTGGGCTTCTAGGAATAGATGTTTGATGTTCAATTCCCACTTTCTCAAAATATGACCGAAGTGTTTGATTCTTAAATTCAGTTCCATTGTCAGTTCTGACTATTCGTACCGTATTGTGTAGCTGGACTTGAATTTTAGTGAGAAAGGTGATGATCATTGAAGGAGCCTGATCTTTACTTCGTAAGAAATAAACCCAAGTCCATCTGGAGAAGTCATCCACAATTACTAGTATGTAGCGTTTACCATTGATACTTTGAACACGCATCGGTCCACACAAATCCATATGAAGCAGTTGTAAAACATGATTCGTACTTTGCTCAGGTTTTGAAGGAAAATGAGCACGAGTACTTTTTCCTTGTTCACAGGCTGGGCATAAGTGATCTTTGGTAAAGCGGAATCTTGGAAATCCATCAACAAGTTTGTGACGAGCAAGGTCAGTCATTGTTTTGAAATTCAACGAAAGACGTTTGTGCCATAACCAAGATTTAGTCGATTCTGCTTTGGAGAGAAGACATATCGGAGATGTAGCAATCATATCTGACATTGATATTGTATAAAGATTAGAACCACGTGAGCCAGACATTAGATCGTTTCCTTGTAAGTCACGAACGAAACAGGTTTTCTCACGAAATGCAACTTCTAGATCTCCATCACAAAATTGACCGACTGAGAAAAGGTTGTGTCCAAGGCCTTCCACATAATAAACACGACTGATTTCAATGTTCCCACTGATATAGTCACCATATCCCATGATTAAAGCGTAATGATCATTCCCGAATCTGACAGTACCAATGAACTTTGAGACAAAGTTGTGTAGCAGTTTGAGATTGCCTGTCATATGTCGGGTGCATCCGCTATCAACAATCCAGAGAACAATCTGTACCACCTGAGACAAGCCGTCAGTGTCATACACTGGACCTGAATCATTAAACTGAAGTTCCTGCATGTTGGCCATAAGCATCACAGCTGCATTAGCTTCCAGATCTTCCATGTCATCATCATTGTTCACATTTGCCATGAAGTTGTTGTCTTGTTCAGGGAAATGTCCATCTTTTTCATCTTGAAGAGCCATGAGTAATGCCTGCTTGTGAAACTTACTACCCCGAGTTCTCGGTTTGGGACATGCTGTCGCTATATGACCTTGTTCATTACAATTGTAGCACCACACTGCATTCCCTGAGTTGGAGTTCCTTGTTGCAACTGGTTCAGACCTTTGCTGAGAAGACCCTGAGTTGTTCCTGAACCCTGCATTGTTACTAAACCTCTGACCATTCCCAAAATTTCCTGAAGAGCTTCCTGAACCAGGTCGGCCATAGCTACGATTCTGAATTTCCACTCGTCCATCATTGACAACAGCTTGATTCCTTGTGTTAGAAGATGAACGTTGACGGTTGTTTGTCTTGTTGAAGAATTTGCTAAAAGCACGAGCAATAAGAGCAAGTCCCTGATTCAACGTGTTAAAGTCATCATCGTCATCGTCATTGGAATTTGAGTAGTACACTGCATCATTGTTGTTTAATGGAACAAGTTGAGTAGAAGCATTCTGTGGAGATGAATCATAAGGGACCATTTGGTTCGAGGTGGAAGATTGTGGATAACTGAAGTAGTTCTGCTCTTGAACATATGCATGATTTGACATTGGTGGTGGAGCATAGGGAGATTGAGCTACGAGAGCCAAAGAATTTGGTGTTGGTGTTGGTGTTGGTGTGTATCCTCCTCGTAGAGCTCTATCTTTTTCCACTTCAGGTTCATGATGTTTCAGAAAATCATACAACAAACCATATGGAGCATCATGAAGATTTTTAGTTTGACGTACAAATGTCACATACTTATACCAATCTGGACCAAGACTACCGACGAATTTGGAGTTAACTGCTATCCTTGGTACTGTGATTTTGTGACGTTCCAGATCATTGACCACATTTGTGAAACGATGATAGTAGGATTCAAGTGATTCTCCTGGTTCAATTGTGATGTCTGTGTATTCCATGTAAAGTTTGGATTCCATATCATCTTTGTTCAATTGAGTGCCTTCCATGAGGAGATGAACATGTTCCCACATAGCTTTGGCTGTTTTCTGAGCATCGACACTTCGATAAATTGGATTAGGTATTCCTTGAAGTATATAAGCCATTGCATACTCATCAGCTTCACGATGTAGTTTCTATTCTTTAGTGAGTGCAGTTTCTGGAAGAGGTCTATCACCAGGAGGACGTGGAGGATCAGCAGTTGGATCACCAGCTTCAAATCTTGTTGGCCACTCAAATGGTCCTTCAAGTATCACTTGCTTCAAGAATTTCCCATGAGGTTTCTTTAATTCAAGAAATCGTAAGAATCGACTTGACCATTGAACATAGTTCCCAGGTGTTAGCATTGGAGGTGTTTCAAGTGATCTTGCCTCATGTCGGGATTGTTGAGTTGTAATAACTTCACACATTCTATCAAACCAGTGAGGTTGTCTGGAGGAGAACTGAGTGTTCTGTTGTGGCATCTGATATGAATGTTGTTGAGGAATGATTTGATGTTGTTGCATCATGAGATAATGATGTAGAGGATTATACGGTTGTTTTTGAACTTGTGATTGTGATGGTTGTTGATACGGTTGTTGCTGATGATATTGTTGTTGCAGATACTGCTGATGTTGCTGTTGATGAGGGAAGTAGTAATTAGGTGGTTGAGACATCTTTAAACACTTGTGTAGAAATGGATCTTTGTAGAAGATTGAAATGCACGTTCCTTTGATTAAGTCCAAAAATCCCTGGGGTAAGTACAATTCTTACGCGTAACTTTAATCTTACGCGTAAACTTTTAGGTTATGCGTAAAGAGTAGTTTTAGGCGTAAACAAAAGAGTTTAGGCGTAAGTTTCCTCTTTACGCGTAAGCTTAGGCTTATGCGTAAGTTTAGACTTATGCGTAAGGTTTAAACAACCTAAAAAATCTTCCAAACTTATCCAAGCTTGAAAGATATCCGAAGTCGAAGTATTCCACTAACTTATCCAAGCTAGGGAAGTACTGAGTCACCGTAACACAAGGAGAAGACCGTTGATGAAAGTTATGCGTAGAAACTGAACCTTACGCGTAAGATTTGCTTATGCGTAAAGTTTATGCGTAGAATCTGTCTTCAGCGTAGGACTCACAACTTACGCGTAGGAATAGACTTACTCGTAGGATTTGTGCGTAGGAAACCAAAGTTACACGTAAGAAAAGGGTTTTGACCGTAGTTACGCGTAAGAAAAGGGTTTTAGGCCAAGAATTACACGTAGAAAGGACAAAAGGTACTGTTCACAGCTTTTGAGTCGTACTATTCACTTTAGTTACGCATAAACTGGTCAGAAACTTGAAAAATCTCATATTTTTGAAGAAAAATGCTTAGAAATAAGGTACTTTTGATCAAATAACTTCACCAATACTTAGAAAACACTAACTATAGAAGATTTTGCTTACAAAAACTAGTTGTCCAATATCAAAGAAGCTATAAAACCTTAAAAACACCTTAAAAATCACAACTTTATGCAAAAACTAAGCTTCAAATCACTATATCAACCTTGAAACTTATCCAAGCTTCAAGATTTGAGTGAAAGAAACCAAGAAAAATGCAAAAAGATGAAGAATAAGCCTTCAAACCCCACGTTAGAACCAATAAACACACTTCAATCTCTATTTGGCGAATGATACCACTTGTTAGGTCACCATTTTGTAAACACAAGTATGATTTAGAAAGAAATAAGATGAGAAAAGAGATTGGTTGATTATGAGACAATATGAAAAGTGAAAGTGCAAGAGTTTCCTTAAGATAATCAAATAACCAACAAACATAATGTTTACATGAGCTTTCTATTTATAAGGGAGGAGTTAGGGCAACACTCCCTTCCTCCCTTATCCTCTCTAATTCGTGGGCTTTAAGGCCCATAGGGCTTTAACACATAAGCCATTAACATTAAACATAGTGAAATAAATACTAAAGCAACCTATTACAAAATGTAATGACCGAGACTTGACTAAATACAAAAGTATGATCCCAACAGAGAGAAAGAGATTGAAATGAGAACTTTATTAAAAGAGAAACACACACACTTACACACATAAGCACACCTTACAAATGAGAGGTAAGGTGCCTTTTATAGTTCCATACATAGGCTTTCTATAGGCTAATAATGATCGTCACTTTTAATGCTAACACTCTCCATCCGGTAACAAGACGTGTTGGAATCAATTCATTGTCTTCATTAGTTACTACTGTCATTCCACCTTTCTTCGGTACGCAGTGGACCGGGCTAACCCATGAGCTATCCGAGATTGGATAAATCATTCCGGCATCTAGGAGTTTGATAACTTCCTTTTTGATAACCTAATGAATTTTCGGGTTAACCCGTCGTTGTTGCTGAACGGACGGTTTGTAATTGTCTTCAAGTAAAATCTTATGCGTACAAAAACGAAGGTCGATACCCTTGATATCGGAAATTTGCCAAGCGATGGCACTCTTATGCTTCTTGAGCACATCTAAGAGACGGTTCTTCTCCTCATCTTTAAGTTCTTTTGAAATTATGACGGGAAGTTTATCGGTTCCTTCTAAAAATGCGTATTCGAGATGAGGAGGCAAATCCTTGAGCTCGGGCTCCAGAGGATTCTCAGTAGATGGCTTAACTTCTTTAACATCGGCCATTTTAAGGTCCATCGGAGGGAGGGACGGGTTTGGGTCTTCATTTAATATTTTTTCAATCAAAAGAACATCCCCCTCTAGGTCACAATCAGAATGATCAATTTCCGGTGAAATCGAATCATTAGAAAGAAAGGCCTCGATCTCTTCCAAGCTGAAATCACTTCCCTCAAATGGAGTAAGGGAAGGGGAAGGATCGGAAATAATTTGTTCAAAAGAAGGAGTGGGATTTCCACTCGAAGCATTTTCGGTAAAACCAAGTAACTCTTGAGCATACTCCTCCGTAACTTCGTCAATAACATCAACTCGGTTCATAGAATATTTGTCGTAATCGGAGGAGTACCTCGTGGTTTGATCCAAATTAAACGTTACGGCTTCGGTACCAATGCGTATGGTAATTTCTTCATCGTAAACATCAATTAACGCATGGCCGGTCCTTAGGAAACCTCTCCCGAGAATGAGGGGTACCCGCGGATCAGCATCAAAATCAACAACGACAAAATCAACAGGGAAATTAAAATTTCCCATATTGACGAAGACATCCTCGGCTCTTCCCATCGGGCGGGAAGTAATTCAGTCGGCAAGCTCGAGGGTCATACAAGTTGGAGTCAAGTCGGGTAAAGACAACTTTTTCCAAATGGATAACGGCATTAGGTTAATGCTAGCACCAAGATCGGCCAAGGCGAAGCATTGAACCATCCCAGGAAAATTGCAAGGAATGAGAAATCGACCGGGCTCTTCAAGCTTTTCGGGAAGCTTTTTGAGAATAACCGCCGAGCAATTCTCATTCATCTGGGTTCGTGACATTTCAAACAATTTTTCTCTGTTATTCAAAAGACCTTTCAACATTGAGGAAAATTTAGGCATCAAAAGTATAGCATCCGCGAGAGTTATGTCAAAATGTAGTTCTTGAAAAATCTGATAAAACTTTTCCATCTAGTTTTTATTTCTCTCACGGTGCTTTTGTTCGTTTAAGCATGACGGATAAGGCAATTTCGTTTTGACGGGAATTTCTTTCTCAGCTTCATGAACGACTTTATCTTTTCCTTTTGACGTTAGGACCACCGGAGGCTGGATGTTTTCGGTCCTTCCATTATTAATAGGAATTTCCGTATTCGTTGTCACCTCGGTTTCACAGGCGACTACCTTGGGAGGTAGAGAAGAAGAGGTAGTCGGAGCCGTTGGTCCATCATAAGAAACACCACTCCTAGTCGTGATCGCTTTTGCATCACCCCTCGGGTTAGCAATTGTGTTGCTCGGAAGAGAACCAGACATCGATGATTGATTCATTTGAAGAAAACTACTCATCATTTGCTTAAGCTCATTCGTTTGTCGAGTCATGGTTGTGTCGATCTCTTTCTTAAGTTCAACCCTCATGTTGTTGATTTGATTTTGCATAGCTCGTATGTTAACATCGTTTGTTTTCATGTAATTAGCAAGCTCAGGAGAAGGTTGTACTTGTTGTGGTGGTTGATAAACTTGTTGGGGTGGAGGGACTTGATAATTTTGAGCTTGGTTGAAATTGGTTCCATGGTTTTGATTGTAACCTTGGTTTTGATAACCTTGGTTATTTTGAGGATAATGGTTTTGATGAGTTTGCACGGGTGGAAACCCAGGTGGCCCTATTTGGTTATTTTGAGGACGAAAACCTTGGTTTTGATTGTAGTTTACGGCAAATATTTTTGGATTTTTCTAGGCTTTTTCTGATTTTTTTTGGATTTTTTGGTAATTAAAAAGTATTAAAAATTGAATAAAAATGAAAATAAAATAAGAAAAATAGCAAATCAATTTGGAAAAATATGAAAAATTCAGGGAAACTCTAAAATATTATTATAAAGCTAGGAAAAATTTTAAAAATTGAAAATAAGCACTGTAAGTGCTGAAATGGTGAAAACAGCTTATGTATAAGTGCTTATTGATAAGCACTTTGACCCAGAGTTGACCAAAACTTGACCAAATGAATTTTAGACTCAGAAAAGCTTAATGGAACAGTTATAAAGCCAATAGACACTCAGGAACAAAGATAATCACCAAAACAGGTCAAATAAGCTATAATGAGATAAGCAGTATACAAAACAGAATAAGCAGAGACTCAGATCCAATGGAACTAGCAACTACAAGCCCAAAATGACTTAAACGTTCAAACAAACTCAAGTTATAATCAGAAACTCACAAATGCAGCCCTATTCTAAATAAGCAGGCCTTGGTTCAAACCACACACTTTGATAAGCAAATAAGCAGTTGAAATAAGCTTAGGAAAGTGAGCCTGAGGGGGAAAGTGTACACTAGACCTACTGAGATCACAAATCTACCACCAAAAATGCTTTTACTATTCTAACACTACACTAATTGATGTCTAGAAAAAGGGGTCAAAAGCTGATGCACAGGGTATGACCAGGTTCAACAGACAACTTTAAGTCAATTTTCCAAAACAGATAAGCTCCAAACCAACTTTTTCTTGTTGAAAGTATTTCACTAACTGTCAATCTCTACAAATCAACTTGCAAAACTTATTTTCAGTCAATATTAAATTCTAGAAATCTTCTCACATTTGTGACCAAAAGCTGAGTGACAACAATTTGACTTATGAATGTGTATAAAACTTTGACTAATATGACTTTTAATTGCTAAAATTTTAATTGAAAATGTAATGTTAAGCTACTGAATAAGTAAAATAATCCAAATCTCCTACTTATGAAACTACTATGCTGACTTATGCAACTAATGTCCTAATCAGTTAAGCTAAATACTAAGAGACAGATATGATTTGACTTTTAATATGCTAAATACTGAGTTTTATGTTTTGTTTTACCTAAATGCAACTAGTAATAACTACTTTAACCAAAACTAATCTCTGTCACACACTAAAAACTACCAAACTTATTCAATCCAAACACCCTGTTATTAATCTGTTACAACTAGTTACTACTCAAATTAATTCCTCAACAATCCAAACCTCAACCTAAATACTAATAGTGATCTACTAAACCCAAATATGCTCAGTAACACAAGTTTCAGATGCCAAATTCAAGCAGTTAAACAGATCCAATACTAGATGAATGAAACGGTAACTTAACAAATTACTAACACAAAGATTATAACTAAGATGAACAAATTAACAACTAGAATTCAGAAATCAATAATACTAAATCAAACACAAAATCTATACTACTTTAATTCAACTCATGCAATAGGAATAAAAAAAATGAAAAACTTACAAATCAAATTCCCCCTCAGCAGAACAGAGGGGGATTCACTAAGCTAGCTTGTCCTTAAGACAGGCCAAGGGACACCTTTTTGGCTGCCTTTCACTCCAAATAAGCTCAGCTTATCCAATAAGCTTAGTCAGTTGACTTACTTTGACCTTTGTGATTATTGAGAATTATGATCGAACAAATTTATGAAAATTATATGAAACCTGATATAAACTTATATTAATACTAAAAAAACTATTTAAAACTTAATTAAATTTGGAATTACCATATTTTTTATTTTTTCTGATTTTTTTTTATTTTTTTTTTAATTTTCAATATGAGTAAATACAGTGATAAAAACTTAAATGAAATGATAAACAAACTAAATTTCTAAATAATGGAAATTAACTGAAATTGAATTAAGAAGACAAAGAAACTAAAAGTAAATTTTATTAAACTTAAAAGCTGAGTACACAATGCTTGAAATATAAATGTAACACCCCAACCCGATAAGGGTAGAAGTATTACATTACAGTGACATATCAGAACAAACACAAGCATATGATTCATACATACAAAGAAATTCAGGGTTACAAATGAAAATCTGAAACTACAAGGTTACAAAACAATAAATACTATGCCTAATAAAGTGAAACTTCATCTAATCGTCTCTAGTTCAAAGCATAGTCTTCTAAGTCCAGTCACACTCTCTTCCCATAACCCAGCTTCCTACTAAAACCTGCCGCAGGAAAAGGAATGCGGCTGAGCTTAAAAAGCCCAGTGAACAGATACATATACAAAGCAATGATAATGAAACAGAACTGAAATATAGTGCATTGGGGAAATAGAATAAGGAATAGATAAAAGAGTAATAGAATAGAAAGAAGAAAGGATAGTCATCTACCACGAGCCCAGAAACATAGCATATCATATAAGCCGTCAATACCATAATTCTTCATAATCATATAGAGGGGAGTCCTCTCAGATACTCAGATAATATGAGGGGTGTCCTCATTCTTCAAATGGGTGGAGTAGTGAACTCCCAGAATTTGTGAAAGGCATGTATAGCACACAGTACCAGTCACCAGACATATATCATAATCATAATCATAGTTGAATCCACTAAATAGAACAGATCTAGGATGCATCCATACGCCCCCGCAGAAATCATAGTGGCCATAACAAATCATATCATAAAGCGCGCATATCATATATCAGAAAGGGGACGGTGTAGCCAAATCACTAGGGCCACACACTAGTCATGCCAGTGGTGCATCACAGACACGCCTATGGTACCTCCATAGGTAGGGAAACAGAAATGGCTCGGGTATCAAACTAAGAGTCAGGTCTCATATCATACAAAAGGTCATATGGCAAAGGTGTATCTCAGAATCATATCAAAGGTTCATAATAGCAGTTCATAACAAAGGGTTCATATCAGAAATAGTATTCAAGGTCCAATCAGAGTTTATCAGGTCAAGGTTCATATTCAAAAATCAATTCATGGTTCAGTTCAAAAGTCCGTTTCAAAAGTTTCTATTAAAAGTCCAATTTAAATAATCTTTTAAAATAGTTTTCATAAAAATGGTCTTTCAAAATATAGGGTTCATGACAGTTAAATAACCTTTCTTTTAAAAAGAAATTTAGCATCATTTATAAACATCTTTTCAAATCGGTTCTTCTCAAAACATTTCCATGGTATCATTAATAAAGTTTTCATAGCATAGGTTCATAACGGAGTTCATATCAAGTGGGATCAACAGAGAAGGTTCAAGAAAGGGGATCATAGCAATGGCATCAATTCGGGAACTAACGGATCAGAATATGAAAGAGATCATGAGAAACCTTTTGAGAAAGGTCAGAATATATGTACCTTAAACCGCAAGTGCACACATGACAGAAACATAAAGGTCGAAAACAAATTTCCTTCTTCAGCGAATCTACACGAATTAATGGTCGGCTTGTTATTAATAACTTATTCAATTCAGATTTCTCATTTAGTCGGCTTTCCAGTTTTAGTAACTTTCCATTTAAAGTGACTTTCCACTTGTAGCAGGTTTCCATAAATAGTAAGTTTCCACTTTTAGAAAGTTTCCATAATTAGAAAGTTGAGTCATTATTAATGGAATCAAAGTATCTTTTAACATATTTACACATTTGGTCCTTAGGGTTTCATAACTTTACCTTTTACACCCTTATATTTCCAAAATTACACTTTAAACCTTTTAGTATTCAAAGTTACACTTTAAACCCTTAACTTATCCATTTTACATAATAATCCCTTATTTTATCATGTTATACGAATATACCTTCAAGTATTCACAATTTACACTTTAAGTCCTTCAAGTTATTAAAGTTACATATTTAACCCTTTAATTTACAATTTCAACTTTTAATTCTTAATAATTACATATTAAGCCATTAATTTACCAAATTAGCACATAATCCCTTGAATACCTTTAATTTCTCAAAACAGCTCCAAGTTTCTGAAAATTACATTTTTAGTCCCTCTCTTTTAATTATTTTCAAAACAAACCCTAATTAATCATTAAATACATTTTAATCCATTTAAATGCAAAACTTACACTTAGCACCCTTAGGTTATATTTTTGTCGAATAGTATACAGCCCAAATAAGTTCCAGAATTAACCTTGAAGTTTTTAAAGTTTACAAAACTCACCCAAAACCTTCTAGCCAAATCGTATAATCATAAAATAAAGAATTTACAAACCCTAATCCATCTTATTCACTTTCCAATCATTAGATCATCATTAACATCATTAAATGTCACCTTTTTCCAGCCCTAAACCAAACCCTAGGCCTCTCGACCTATTTCTTTCTTTTTCTTTTATACACGAATTACACAAAACAAATAAATTCGAAATACATGTTTTAAGCAAGGATAATTCTTTCCAATATTTTTCCAGGTTATATCACATCATAATAAGTGTATAATAATTTTATTAATAATTATTCTGGATCGGAGTACATATTTCACAATTAAACACGTTTTTAGGGTTTAATTCACGAATATGATATAGAGTGTGCATGGATCGAATGAAACATTTTATTTCGTGTTCTTAAGGTGTAAGGGACCTGAGAAAAATACCAAACCAAGACTTGAACGTGTGGAGAGGGCTGTACGATTTATAGCATACGCGTATAGGCCAAATGATCCAAAAATCACCACGACTTCACCAATGATCTTCCAACCTTGAAACCAATTTTCGTGGGTCTTATATGATGTAAGTATCACAGGAAAAATGAGAAATAATTTTTATAGAGGTCGAATGAGGTGCAAACGAATTACCTTGTTTTTAGGGCTCGACAAAAGAAAACAAATGCTACGATCGTGTAAGGCTTCAAAAATTCGAATGGGATTTTTCTTGGCTTCTTAGGATGTTGATGAATCACAGAAAAATGCTTGAGAGTGATGGGAGAGTCGAATGGAGGCTTGTGATTTGTTTGTGTGTTTATTTTCTTGATCGGCACTTTAGGGTTTAGCATAAAAGGTATGGATTTGATCTAATTGAAGTATGGCCGTGTAAATGGGGATTCTTGGGCCAGAATTTTCGTGATCTTTGGTGGACAAAATATTTGGTGATGAATATCTTCTAAATTTACCAAATATACACCATTTTAATTCAAATTAGAACTCTTTCAAGTAACTTTTATCTCAATCGGCCAAACTAGGGGCATTTTGGTAATTTCACCACTTTTATGAATGTTAAATAAAGTTGTTAAAATTATTTTGGATCATAACTTATGCATTGTCAGGAGTTTGGGATTTATTTGGAGACTTTATAAACTTTTAATTAAATTTTAAACTTGTAGGGGTATTTTGGTCTTTTCACATGTTCTCAGATTTTAGGTGTTACAACTTCTTCCCCTCTAAAAAGAAAAATTTCGTCCTCGAAATTTGAAGTCGCAAAGTTAGACGAAGTCGTAGCAAACCGCAAAAGTCGTCACAAACATTTTCACGCCCGGGGAGGTTCTTCCAAAAAGATATTCAGACCAACTGGTTTCTCATGACTCGTAATTATTGTCAAAACAGTTTCAGATTTCTCAGAAGGGCATATCATATTGAATTTGAATCAAAAGGATAATGTACCAAACATAACGGATGATAATCGAATTCTCCAGGAAGAGGTATAGAAATACATAGGATTTTCATCGAATTGATTAGGTGAATCAGATGAGAATACATTGAATTGTAGCAAACATGGGGTGATATAAGGTTTAATTTTTCAGCTTCTCAGATAGTCTCGGCTTTTAGATAACCTTCCAAAGGTACTCTCATAAACAAACAGGTCTCATTTCCTCAAAGTCCACAATCACATATTTTACTCATAGCAGATCATAATGAACAACTTCACGAATGCGAATCGTATACGGACAGAAAGCATATCGTTAGATATCGTCAACGGCAGAAATTTCATAATGGAACCGAAGATCCTTATCAGAAGTTGCAAAGATCAGCAAAACACGTGTCGAGAGTCCAAACGTATCGAATCGTATAACATGGACAGCATATCAAACGTATAGGTAGAATGAACCTAAAGTCTCACTAAACTCAGATGATCTTGATCAGATGCCAGAATTCTAAAGCTTCTAAGGCACTTCTTAAAATATCATATGCCCACCATAAGTGCACGTTATATGATGTAAGTATTATCACGTTGGCCAGGCGTCATAATACTGGCATCATATACATATGCCCTCATGATGATCATACTTTATCTCAAGTCGTGAACACCCAAACTTATTTAAATCCACCTAGTCCACCTATAGTCTCAGAGGTCACCAAAATCAAACAACATAACTAAGAGAACGAAATTACTCGAAGAGTAACGGAGATCCGAGAATGTCATTCAAAATTAAGGTACGTCATCAGTAACGTCAATTCTTTACAGCATCATCTCGTCTAAACACAATGTCCGCTTTCAAATCCGTCCACTCATTTACAAATTTCAAAATTTCTTCCAAGTTGGAGTAGTCTGTTTATTC
This sequence comes from Artemisia argyi, assembly GCA_030686995.1. Lineage (NCBI taxonomy): Eukaryota > Viridiplantae > Streptophyta > Magnoliopsida > Asterales > Asteraceae > Artemisia > Artemisia argyi. The sequence continues at coordinate 56,511 of JARVZY010002244.1, forward strand.
TTGTCCGTCTTACCTCATGATTAAGAGAATTTAAAATTCGAGTCTGGTTCCTCAAGCCTTCAGCAACTCTTCTTGGTACTGTGGCGTCGTAGCGGCAGTCTCTGACACGATCACTGTGCATCCCTCCATCCGCAGGTCTGCTTCTGCTCTCAATTCATCTTAGTACAACCAAAATGAATAGAGAAACAAGACTGTGTTTCTTCGACAGGTCTTCTAACATAGCTCCAGGTTTTAAGGTACATGATGTTGTTGTTGACTCCAGGTTGTGTGTTGAATGGTTTGTCTTCTTTGGTCTGGTTGTCTTGGTGCCCAAACTGAAATCTTCACGTGTTGCGTGATGCATGATTGAGCACTATCCTAGTTCCTCACTTCTTCTTGTATGCTTCTTCCATGGTAATGCTTGTCGCAACCATCTTCTACGACTCTTCCACCAAGTTTCTAACTCCCATAACGATCTTCGATCTTGGTCCTTCTTGTGAAAGCTCTGTCTTTACATTATACAGGGTAGTGTTGTCTATTATGCTTTCTGAACGTCAATCAAATTTCTCTTCCAGAGCAAAGGGTCGTCTCACCAATAATCTCTATGTTCTTCTTTCGTTTTAGAACACAACACAATGTCATACTATGACAATTTGTCCAAAACACGCGAAAAACATGATTATTCTAGCCAACACCATTGGCATCATTCAAGTTCATAAATGTTATAACGAGTGCAAAGGCAACTTCAGAAATCATCTCAGGGAATTTTCACATCGCCTTCTTTCTTCTTCAGGAACTGAAATACTTCCCAAAGGTTACTTTCGGTTAGTTAACCCCCTTCTTAGAAGTTTTTGTGGTTGCTTCTTCAGCCTTCAAATCTAAAATGATGCAATCAAATGCGGGGTTTCAAAGGAAGACCAAATTAATTATTGATACGCGGGAACAGATAATGATTAGTGATAGTGGTACGTTTAAGTTCACGATAGCCGATACGTCATCGCATACTTCTCTCGTTCTTCTTCATAAACAAACAAGAGCATCTAAAGAGAATCACAAGTGTTAACAAAAATCATATTTCATCAGTTCCTTCAAATACTCAACTTTTATAGCACCATGGTTTCTTCAACTGAGATCAGTTCAATGCCCACTCTACTTCCTAAGCAGGAAGGAGTACCAAAAGGTTCATCAGAGAATACCGGAAAATCTTCGTATGACAAAATATTTCCCAATAGCAAAACTTCTAAGGGTTGATAATAATGGTTTTCAGGAAAAACTTGATAATCACATGAGTTCGGGTTTGGGGTTTTCCATAGTGGTAGAAATTTTAGCAGATGTAGAGAGTCATCATAATGAAATAGAGTGAAGCAGATTTTTAAGGTCACATTTCAGATATGGTAGTCTATGGTATCTTCACGAATAGTCATTCAGTCCAAAAGACCGTAAAATCAAACATATCAAAGTCAAAGGATTTCATAGAGTGAATACAGTCGTCAAATCATACAGATAGTTCATATATCAGAGTCAAGTACATGGTTCAACAAAAATGTTGGGATGGATAAACGAACAGTTCAATGTGTGGGAATTTCGTTTAGCTTCTTAGCATAAGTAGCAGGTAGGATGTGTATCATTGGTAATACGAATATCGTATAATCGTCAATTGTGAGAGGTACAGAATCTCAGTTATCAGCATCATCATGCTTAGTTAACAAATCCATATAGAGATAGTATTTACATCATACCCTTCCAAAGGAAACGGTTGGCAGAACAAGGTTCATCATTCAAAGAGAGGAAACAAAACTTCTCATATTCGTGGTTCATAATTACCAAAATTCTCATAGGAGTAATAATGGATCATACAGAGTTAAGTAGTATCGGATGATACATTCATACCCAGCATAAGTAATGAATTTACAGAATGTGTCGAACACATTGTGGTTGAATGACCTACGATGTGGTCGAAAAGGTGTCAAACAGTTTATCAAACAAATCGGAGGCGGAGATCAAAATCTGAAGGTGAAACTTAAATGTGTAAGGTATCCAGGTAGCCTTCCGAGGTATTCCAAACTTACTTGGTTACTAAACTTAAGTTGCAAAACTTCTAACTTCTGAAACAAAGGTCCTTATAAGGCTTATCTAAGAGCAAAGGTACGATCAGAGTGATACGGAAGCAAATGATACTTACATAAATGTCTTAGTCTACCCATTCCTCACTGGTAATAACTTAGGTTCCTATGGGGAATCCTAATGTAAAGTTTCAAAGGTTGTCTTATGAGCGCCTACAGTGGAAACTTAGGGGTCCAAACTTCACAGGTCAAGGGTAAATGTATTACGAATCGCAGCCTGGGTCTCTGATACCATAATTGTAACACCCCAACCCGATAAGGGTAGAAGTATTACATTACAGTGACATATCAGAACAAACACAAGCATATGATTCATACATACAAAGAAATTCAGGGTTACAAATGAAAATCTGAAACTACAAGGTTACAAAACAATAAATACTATGTCTAATAAAGTGAAACTTCATCTAATCGTCTCTAGTCCAAAGCATAGTCTTCTAAGTCCAGTCACACTCTCTTCCCATAACCCAGCTTCCTACTAAAACCTGCCGCAGGAAAAGGAATGCGGCTGAGCTTAAAAAGCCCAGTGAACAGATACATATACAAAGCAATGATAATGAAACAGAACTGAAATATAGTGCATTGGGGAAATAGAATAAGGAATAGATAAAAGAGTAATAGAATAGAAAGAAGAAAGGATAGTCATCTACCACGAGCCCAGAAACATAGCATATCATATAAGCCGTCAATACCATAATTCTTCATAATCATATAGAGGGGAGTCCTCTCAGATAATCAGATAATATGAGGGGTGTCCTCATTCTTCAAATGGGTGGAGTAGTGAACTCCCAGAAATTTGTGAAAGGCATGTATAGCACACAGTACCAGTCACCAGACATATATCATAATCATAATCATAGTTGAATCCACTAAACAGAACAGATCTAGGATGCATCCATACGCCCCCGCAGAAATCATAGTGGCCATAACAAATCATATCATAAAGCGCGCATATCATATATCAGAAAGGGGACGGTGTAGCCAAATCACTAGGGCCACACACTAGTCATGCCAGTGGTGCATCACAGACACGCCTATGGTACCTCCATAGGTAGGGAAACAGAAATGGCTCGGGTATCAAACTAAGAGTCAGGTCTCATATCATACAAAAGGTCATATGGCAAAGGTGTATCTCATAATCATATCAAAGGTTCATAATAGCAGTTCATAACAAAGGGTTCATATCAGAAATAGTATTCAAGGTCCAATCAGAGTTTATCAGGTCAAGGTTCATATTCAAAAATCAATTCATGGTTCAGTTCAAAAGTCCGTTTCAAAAGTTTCTATTAAAAGTCCAATTTAAATAATCTTTTAAAACAGTTTTCATAAAAATGGTCTTTCAAAATATAGGGTTCATGAAAGTTAAATAACCTTTCTTTTAAAAAGAAATTTAGCATCATTTATAAACATCTTTTCAAATCGGTTCTTCTCAAAACATTTCCATGGTATCATTAATAAAGTTTTCATAGCATAGGTTCATAACGGAGTTCATATCAAGTGGGATCAACAGAGAAGGTTCAAGAAAGGGGATCATAGCAATGGCATCAATTCGGGAACTAACGGATCAGAATATGAAAGAGATCATGAGAAACCTTTTGAGAAAGGTCAGAATATCTGTACCTTAAACCGCAAGTGCACACATGACAGAAACATAAAGGTCGAAAGCAAAATTCCTTCTTCAGCGAATCTACACGAATTAATGGTCGGCTTGTTATTAATAACTTATTCAATTCAGATTTCTCATTTAGTCGGCTTTCCAGTTTTAGTAACTTTCCATTTAAAGTGACTTTCCACTTGTAGCAGGTTTCCATAAATAGTAAGTTTTCACTTTTAGAAAGTTTCCATAATTAGAAAGTTGAGTCATTATTAATGGAATCAAAGTATCTTTTAACATATTTACACATTTGGTCCTTAGGGTTTCATAACTTTACCTTTTACACCCTTATATTTCCAAAATTACACTTTAAACCTTTTAGTATTCAAAGTTACACTTTAAACCCTTAACTTATCCATTTTACATAATAATCCCTTATTTTATCATGTTATACGAATATACCTTCAAGTATTCACAATTTACACTTTAAGTCCTTCAAGTTATCAAAGTTACATATTTAACCCTTTAATTTACAATTTTAACTTTTAATTCTTAATAATTACATATTAAGCCATTAATTTACCAAATTAGCACATAATCCCTTGAATACCTTTAATTTCTCAAAACAGCTCCAAGTTTCTGAAAATTACATTTTTAGTCCCTCTCTTTTAATTATTTTCAAAACAAACCCTAATTAATCATTAAATACATTTTAATCCATTTAAATGCAAAACTTACACTTAGCACCCTTAGGTTATATTTTTGTCGAATAGTATACAGCCCAAATAAGTTCCAGAATTAACCTTGAAGTTTTTAAAGTTTACAAAACTCACCCAAAACCTTCTAGCCAAATCGTATAATCATAAAATAAAGAATTTACAAACCCTAATCCATCTTATTCACTTTCCAATCATTAGATCATCATTAACATCATTAAATGTCACCTTTTTCCAGCCCTAAACCAAACCCTAGGCCTCTCGACCTATTTCTTTTTTTTCTTTTATACACGAATTACACAAAACAAATAAATTCGAAATACATGTTTTAAGCAAGGATAATTCTTTCCAATATTTTTCCAGGTTATATCACATCATAATAAGTGTATAATAATTTTATTAATAATTATTCTGGATTGGAGTACATATTTCACAATTAAACACGTTTTTAGGGTTTAATTCACGAATATGATATAGAGTGTGCATGGATCGAATGAAACATTTTATTTCGTGTTCTTAAGGTGTAAGGGACCTGAGAAAAATACCAAACCAAGACTTGAACGTGTGGAGAGGGCTGTACGATTTATAGCATACGCGTATAGGCCAAATGATCCAAAAATCACCACGACTTCACCAATGATCTTCCAACCTTGAAACCAATTTTCGTGGGTCTTATATGATGTAAGTATCACAGGAAAAATGAGAAATAATTTTTATAGAGGTCGAATGAGGTGCAAACGAATTACCTTGTTTTTAGGGCTCGACAAAAGAAAACAAATGCTACGATCGTGTAAGGCTTCAAAAATTCGAATGGGATTTTTCTTGGCTTCTTAGGATGTTGATGAATCACAGAAAAATGCTTGAGAGTGATGGGAGAGTCGAATGGAGGCTTGTGATTTGTTTGTGTGTTTATTTTCTTGATCGGCACTTTAGGGTTTAGCATAAAAGGTATGGATTTGATCTAATTGAAGTATGGCCGTGTAAATGGGGATTCTTGGGCCAGAATTTTCGTGATCTTTGGTGGACAAAATATTTGGTGATGAATATCTTCTAAATTTACCAAATATACACCATTTTAATTCAAATTAGAACTCTTTCAAGTAACTTTTATCTCAATCGGCCAAACTAGGGGCATTTTGGTAATTTCACCACTTTTATGAATGTTAAATAAAGTTGTTAAAATTATTTTGGATCATAACTTATGCATTGTCAGGAGTTTGGGATTTATTTGGAGACTTTATAAACTTTTAATTAAATTTTAAACTTGTAGGGGTATTTTGGTCTTTTCACATGTTCTCAGATTTTAGGTGTTACAATAAAAGAAAACAGAAATTACATAAGACTTAATCTAAAAACCTACACTATATTATTTGTGACAGAGGGGGTATTTATACTTGAAGCATGAGGTCTTTATGAAGGTTCCAGCAGTACAGCTCAGCAATCCTCGTGAATTTGTGTTAGTTTGAGCCCATCTCATCCCTTGGATTAACCTTGGTCACCAATCCTCAATCATTGGCCGTTTGATCAATCATGCTTCAATCATTAGGTGCTCAATATCACACGGATTGCTGACATGGCAGGCCTGCCATGTCAGGGTCTTCTAGAAACTCATATGATTTGACTCTAGTAACCTTAATTGTGGTGAATTGAGTTTTTTTACGAGTGTGAACAGTAATTAGGGTTCTAATTTTTTCCGGGTTAATAGGAAAGGGGGGCGGGTAAATTGTTTTTGGGGATTTAATATATTGGGGTGTTTGACCGGGTTTAGGGTACAGGTTTGACTGGGTTATGGGGGACAGGCCGGCTATGATGGTGCATGGGCTTGTTATTGTTTGGGTTATGGTATTTGTGGATCCGGTTGTAAGTTTATTCATGGTTTAGGAGTAGTATAAGGACCAAAGTTGTAATAATTCATAAACTTAGGGACCAATTTTGTATTTCTCCAAAAGTAATATCCAAGGGCTTATTTTGACTTTCTTTGATTTATGAAGGACCAATTTTGTCTTTTCTTCGAATATTCTTCAAGGGATCATTTTTGTAATTTTCAGGAAGATGAGGGACTAAATTTGACAATCTTTCCAAACTTTGATCAAGGACTAAATTTGCACTTTGATGAAGCTCTGAGGACGTCTTATGATAATTTGAGCTTTCTTTTGTCATTTTGCTTCCCCGGCTCCGGCTTTTGACATTTTTCCAATTTCATGCTCGTTTTTGTCGATTTTGCTTTGTTTTTGTCCATTTTTTCACATATCCATACCTGCACATACACAAATACAAAAACACACATTCTCTTGGCATATTTGGTTAGTATTTGGTGTATTTGGTCTGATTTAAGCCTAAAAAGAATGTGTGAAAAAGCACACATCAGGTATATTTTGGTCCTCACTTAGAGTCTCAGCGAACTTTGATGATAGGAATACGGTTTTGCTTCAGCTGTTTAACTTCCCTATCCATAATTTCCACGGGTTCCTCAGTGAAAATAAGCTTGTCATCAATTCGGATCTCTTTCAAATGAATAACAAGAGATTCATCGGATAAGCATTTCTTAAGGTTTGACACATGAAAGGTGTCATGAACTCGACTAAGTTTTTTCGGTAGTTCAAGCTTATAAGTGACGGGTCCTATCCTTTCCAGGATTTTGAAGGGACCGATGTATCTTGGGTTTAGCTTTCCATGTTTCCCGAATCGTACCATTCCCTTCCTGGGGGACACTTTCAGTAAAACTCTATCTCCCACTTGAAACTCCATAGGTTTTCGTCTTATATCGGCGTAGCTCTTCTATCGGTCTCTGGCTGCTTGTAAACGTTGTTTGATCTTAATAATTTTCTCCATAGTTTCATGAACAAGATCTGGTCCTATGAGTTGTACCTCTCCAACTTCTGCCCAACAAACGGGTGATCTACACTTTTGATCGTAAAGTGCTTCGAACGGTGCTGCCTTAATGTTGGCGTGATAACTATTATTGTATGAAAATTCTGCAAGTGGCAGGTGCTTATCTCAACCTTTTTCGAAGTCGATAACATATGCTCGGAGCATGTCCTCCAAGGTTTAAATTGTTCTCTCACTCTGCCCATCAGTTTGTGGGTGATAGGCTGTGCTCATATCCAACTTAGTTCCCAAGGCCTTTTGTAAAGATTTCCAGAAATGAGAGGTGTGATGAGGCAAAAAATGAACCACTTTTAGGGGGTCATTTAAGCCCGAATCCGAATTTATTTGATCAAATATTGCCCTAAATCGTTCCTTTTGTGATTTTAGGTACTTTGGGAGTGAAATCTGGAAAAGGAAGCAATTCGGACGTTTTTGGAGCATAAAAGTGAAGAAAACGCCAAAGTCTTAATTTTCCAAGCTGGGAACAGTAGGTGACGGCGTCAAGAGCAAAACCTTGACGGCGTCAAGAGCAAATCTCATGAATTTCCATGACGACCCAGAACAGATTTGACGGCGTCACGTAGGAAGGGCGTCAAGAGTAAAAGAGTCATGACGGCCTGGAAGTACTTAAGTCTTGACGGCGTCAGAAGTGGATCTAGGCAGTCCGAGGAGAGTTTTGGCGGCGAGGTGACGGCGTCACAAGATTACTCTTGACGCCGTCATACCTGTTTTTCTATATATAGTTTTCTAATTTTCACACATTAGAGAGAAGTTTTGGGAGAAACCCTAAGTACGATTTTGGTGTAACTTTACAGGTATTTCAAGGGTTCAAACCCCTTGATGATACCTTGCATGATTAATTAAGATAAGTGTTCTTCTAATTCAATCAATATGTCTATGTGTTGGTTATCTATATCTTGTTCTTGTCTTAATTCTATCATGCTAGGCTAGATCTATCTTGTGTTTGCTTAGATCTAATGAAACCTAGATATTGATTATGTGTTGATTACTTGTTTATCTTTGTTTTGGATGAATGATTTATATGTTAGGCTTAAGAAAACTGGCAGATCTCCAAATGGTAACATGCTTGAACGTCTTAAGAAACATGAACCGAGGCGCACTAGGTCTTTATTGGTTGTATTTAATGCATGAGCCACTGTTTACAATCCCTATAGTTGTGCTGGGCATGGTGTAGGAGGAGATAAGAGCTCATAGAATTGGGGAGTTATGTGTGCCACCCCATGAATGGTATTAAGGAATACGATCCGTCATCCATGCAATTATAACAAGTAATTAACGTGTAAAAGATGTCTAGGGAGTAGTGAAATCTAAGTAAACACATTTTCTCCAATTACTGCTCACAACTTTAGTTTAATTAGTTTATTTTCATTTTTATTATTTTATTTTGATTGCATCTTAGTATTGGGTTAGTTGAATAGCAACTAATTCCGCCCAAATCCTTCAAAACCCGAGATTTTACTTGCTTTCATAAAAATATAAAAACACAAAAATAATCATCCCTCACCTTTAGAACTAGTATTTAGGCTTTCTAATCCTAGCGACACTATTCCTAAGCTAAACGATCAATCCCCCGGTACTTGTCACTATACTATACTACAACGATCAGGTACACTGCCTGGTGGGGGTTGTAAGCTTCTCGAGATCCCTCGAGAGGTAAAGCCTGTTGCGATTCCCACGCATCAAGTTTTTGGCGCCGTTGCCGGGGACAATGTTCATCTTAAGTGTAAGGGGAGGGTAAAAAGATGATACCTTACATATGCACTTTCGCTTGAGTTTGTTTTGTTTGATAGTAGATGTGTAATAAAACTATGAGAAATACTTGTTAGTGCAATTTTAGCGCCAAATTTAAAATTTTTTACAACATTTAGGAGGGAAACTTGAGCCATAGCAAGCGTCTCATGGATAGGAGATTGTATGACTAGCACATAACCGTATATTCAGAAAAATTTTCCAACCAAATATGTGAGGTTCGCCTTTAGATTTGATAGGAAAAGCATTCATTTTTGGTGCTTATGAGTGTACCGGTAGCATTTAGATTCTAGAACTTGCGTTAGTGATGCATCCCGAGACCGCTAGTGAGACTACATTCGTGTGGTAGGATTTACTACATGATAAGAGGCATTAGGATCACCCTTGTGTTAAACCCGTATCATAATTACTTGACCATTTAAGTCATATTACTTGGCTAGTTAAGTCAACTAATTTTCCCACACCCTTAGCGTTGTACTCATTTTTAGTACACGAAACACCTAGTACACCACTCCGAGCCTATCTTTTCGTTTCTAACTTTAAGCATTTTACTTAAAGGAAGAATTTGTTACACCCCACTTAAATGTACAACCAAATCGCCTTAGCCTTCCGTGTATGAGCTCATTTTTAGTGCATTATTGTTATTTGTTAAACCCTAAGTTAACTTTCTAATTGATTACATGGTTGCTAAGTCGAGTCATATTCTTGTACATATTCTTTTGGGACGATTGGGACTCATGGGTAAGTACTTATTTTATGGAGTAATGGGGAAGAACAACATTTATTACCCCCATATGTACGTTAATCTTAAAAGTGCTCCAAGTGTTTTGATTTTCTTAACTCGAGTCATTAGATTAGTTAATTGTAAAGTATGTAAAGATTCAAGTGTAAGGGGAATTTTCATTCCCTATGATGTATTATTTTGGATGGTAGGGTAAGAGTGTATGCAAAAAAAAAAAAAAAAAAAAAAAAAAAAAAAAAAAAAAATCGAAAAAATCAAGAAAAAAAAGAAAAAAAAAATAGAAAAAGGAAAAAGAGAAAAAACATACGGACTACCATCTCTTTTTATTCTATGTTTATTTTATGTTTTTGTTATTTTTCATTTATTAGCTTAAGTCGAGTCTAGTCTTGGCTTAGCAACGCCATCTTGTACATGTAATTAACCAAGATTGTTAACTCGCCACCAGTAAAACTTCCTTTATCCAACAAAACCGTGTATTTCATATCCCTATACCTAACGTTACAAACCTTTAAAAGACCTCTTTGATAGTTTATCCTAGGTGCTTACGCCATGTGGTGGAGGTTTGATCCTTTCCCAAGCCTATGGTAATCTATTTTGCTATGACAGGTAGTGAGAGATATCTTCCGTTTCCATATTGTAATCTATGCTTTATTACACCCGAGAGATGTGAGTATCTAAACACTATTTGTGAGGTGCTTGTGTATGACCTCCGTGCTTGTCTATTGGTCTTTAGTGGAACGATTATTTGTTGTAATTACTTTTATATTAGTGTTAAATGACCCCTAACTTATCTTTTGAGTAGAATAAAAGCGCATTTGCTTGAGGACAAGCAAATCTCAAGTGTAAGGGTATATGATGAGGCGAAAAATGAACCACTTTTAGGGGGTCATTTAAGCCCGAATCCGAATTTATTTGATCAAATATTGCCCTAAATCGTTCCTTTTGTGATTTTAGGTACTTTGGGAGTGAAATCTGGAAAAGGAAGCAATTCGGACGTTTTTGGAGCATAAAAGTGAAGAAAATGCCAAAGTCTTAATTTTCCAAGCTGGGAACAGTAGGTGACGGCGTCAAGAGCAAATCTCATGAATTTCCATGACGACCCAGAACAGATTTGACGGCGTCACGTAGGAAGGGCGTCAAGAGTAAAAGAGTCATGACGGCCTGGAAGTACTTAAGTCTTGACGGCGTCAGAAGTGGATCTAGGCAGTCCGAGGAGAGTTTTGGCGGCGAGGTGACGGCGTCACAAGATTACTCTTGACGCCGTCAGACCTATTTTTCTATATATAGTTTTCTAATTTTCACACATTAGAGAGAAGTTTTGGGAGAAACCCTAAGTACGATTTTGGTGTAACTTTACAGGTTTTTCAAGGGTTCCAACCCCTTGATACCTTGCATGATTAATTAAGATAAGTGTTCTTCTAATTCAATCAATATGTCTATGTGTTGGTTGTCTTTATCTTGTTCTTGTCTTAATTCTATCATGCTAGGCTAGATCTATCTTGTGTTTGCTTAGATCTAATGAAACCTAGATATTGATTATGTGTTGATTACTTGTTTATCTTTGTTTTGGATGAATGATTTATATGTTAGGCTTAAGAAAACTGGCAGATCTCCAAATGGTAACATGCTTGAACGTCTTAAGAAACATGAACCGAGGCGCACTAGGTCTTTATTGGTTGTATTTAATGCATGAGCCACTGTTTACAATCCCTATAGTTGTGTTGGGCATGGTGTAGGAGGAGATAAGAGCTCATAGAATTGGGGAGTTATGTGTGCCACCCCATGAATGGTATTAAGGAATACGATCCGTCATCCATGCAATTATAACAAGTAATTAACGTGTAAAAGATGTCTAGGGAGTAGTGAAATCTAAGTAAACACATTTTCTCCAATTACTGCTCACAACTTTAGTTTAATTAGTTTATTTTCATTTTTATTATTTTATTTTGATTGCATCTTAGTATTGGGTTAGTTGAATAGCAACTAATTCCGCCCAAATCCTTCAAAACCCGAGATTTTACTTGCTTTCATAAAAATATAAAAACACAAAAATAATCATCCCTCACCTTTAGAACTAGTATTTAGGCTTTCTAATCCTAGCGACACTATTCCTAAGCTGAACGATCAATCCCCCGGTACTTGTCACTATACTATACTACAACGATCAGGTACACTGCCTGGTGGGGGTTGTAAGCTTCTCGAGATCCCTCGAGAGGTAAAGCCTGTTGCGATTCCCACGCATCAAGGTGAAGCGACTATCTCAATCCGACATGATTGAAATTGGCACACCATGCCGAGAAACTATTTCCTTTAAGTACAATTGAGCAAGCGTGTTCATTTCGTCTGTTTCTTTGATGGGTAAAAAATGAGCGGATTTTGTGAGACTTTCTACAATAACCCATATCGTGTTGAATCCGGATGAAGTTCTAGGAAGTTTGGTGATGAAGTCCATAGTGATTCGCTCCTATTTCCACATTGGAAGTTCAGGTTGTACGAGTAGACCTGAAGGTTTTTGGTGTTCAGCCTTCACTCTCGACCACGTCAAACATTTACCGACATACTCCACGACGTCAGCTTTCATGTTTAGCCACCAATACAGTTTCTTTAGATCTTGGTACATCTTTTCGGATCCCGAGTGAATGGAATATTTTGACTTGTGAGACTCATTCATGATGAGCTCACGAACACCTCCAAAGAGTGGGACCCAACTTCTATCCTTAAAACATAGCGTTCCATCGAATCTTTTCACGAAACCGTTCTTGTTTTTGGGCATCCCATAAATCTTTTCCTTGGGTCGGTTGTCTTCCTTAAGAGCTTCGCTTTGGGCGGCAATGATTTGTGAGGGAAGGGGTGAGCAAATAGTCATTCCTAATGATCTTACTCTGAGTGGTTTCAATAGTTCTTTCCGGCTTAACGCATCTGCTACTACATTAGCCTTTCCTGGATGATAACGTATCTCACAGTCATAATCGCTGAGTAGTTCTAGCCAGCGGTGTTGTCTCAAATTCAACTTCTTTTGATCCAAGATATGCTGGAGGCTTTTGTGGTCAGTGAACATGGTACATTTGGTGCCATATAAGTAGTGTCTCCATAACTTAAGAGCAAACACTACTGCTCCTAGTTCCAAATCGTGGGTTGTGTAGTTTTCCTCATGTTTCTTTAATTGTCGTGAGGCATAAGCTATCACTTTACTCCTTTGCATCAGGACTACTCCAAAACCATGATACGAAGCGTCACAATATACTATAAAGTCCTTACTTCCTTCAGGAAGTGCTAAGATTGGAGCTTCGCAAAGTTTTTGTTTCAACAACTGAAAAGCTGCTTCTTCTGTCTCTCCCCAGATATACTTCTCACTCTTCTGAGTTAACTTAGTCAGAGGCTTGGAAATCTTGGAAAAACCTTCGATAAACCTTCGGTAGTAACCCACAAGACCTAAAAATTGTCGTATCTCCGTGGGGTTTGTAGGAGATGCCCAACCTTTTACCGCCTCGATCTTTGCAGGGTCTACGTGAATGCCTTGACTATTGATTATGTGCCCTAGGAATTGCACAATGCGAATCCAAAAGTCGCATTTTGAGAACTTAGCATACAGTTCTTCTTTCTTGAGTAGTTCTAGAATAATCCTCAGGTGTTCAGCATGTTCTTCTTCATTGTGAGAGTAGATCAGAATGTCGTCGATGAATACTATCACAAACTTATCCAAATATGGCTTGCACACTTGGTTCATCAAGTCCATGAAAACTGCTGGTGCGTTGGTCAGACCAAATGGAATCACTTGAAAGTCCATAGCGTGTTCTGAATGCAGTTTTCGGATTATCCTCTTCTCGGACTCTCAACAGGTGATACCTCGACCTCAGATCAATTTTCGAGTATACACTCGATCCTTGCAACTGATCGAACAGGTCGTCAATTCGGGGTAATGGGTATCGGTTCTTTACCGTACGTTTATTCAACTCCCGGTAGTTAATGCACATCCGAAACGATCTATCTTTCTTTTTAACAAATAGAACCGGAGCTGCCCAAGGTGATGAGCTTGGTCAAATAAACCCTTTTTGGATAATTCTTTCAATTGTTCCGACAATTCCTTCATATCATATGGTGCTAACCTATAGGGTGCTTTGGCCACTGGTGCCGCTCCAGGTACTAGTTCAATCTGAAATTCTACTTTAAGAGCGGGTAGAAGGCCGGGCAGTTCTTCGGGAAATACTTCAGGAAAATCTCTAACGATAGGTACGTCTTCAGGTTGTTTTTCGGTTGACTTATTCTCCATAACACAAGCCATGAATACCTGACATCCTTCATTCATGTGTTTTATCACTCGGATGTATGAGATGATTCCATAACGAGGTTTACTTTTGTCGCCATGGACAATGAGAGTTTCATCCTTAAGTGGTATATGAATAGCTTTTTCGTCACAGTGAATCCTGGCACGATGGCTGGATAACCAATCCATACCGATGATAGCGTCGAAACTTCTAAGTTGAACAGGCATAAGATCAATAGAAAATGGTTTCTCTAGTAACGTTAGGGTACAATCTTTCATAACAGTATCGGTGCCTATGAGATTTCCATTAGCCATTTCAATTTCGTAGGTGGTGTTTAGTTTAGAGGGAGTAACGTTAAGAAAAGGGGCAAACGTATCTGACACAAAACTCTTATCTGCTCCTGAATCAAATAATACCCTAGCATTATGTTGGTTGAGTAAGAATGTACCGGTGACCACGTCAGGTGCATTGCCGTCTCCAAGTACATACGCTCTAGCTCGAGCATTTTCCTGTCCATTCCCCTTCGGTTTTGTTGTTGGTGGTGAGCATTTCAATCATTCTGGTACTGGTTGTTGTTCTGGTGGTTGTTGTTGCGGTGGTTGTTGGTGTTTCCTTGATGGTTGTTGTTGTGATGGTGGGTGGTTCTCTTGTCATCCAGCTTCCTTTTAAGCTCATTACATTTAACTTCTCGATCCAGAAGTTTCTGAGCCAATTCCATTGCGGCTTCTAAGGTTGTTGGGTTCGATGAGGTGACATTCCCTTCAATGCTCTGAGGGAGTCCTTCGACATATTTCTCCAAGGTTTTCTCCAGGTCGGGTACCATGGAAGGGCATAACACCTTGAGTTCCTGAAACCTCCGATTATAAGCCCTCAATTCAACACCTTTCACTACTAACACATGAAACTCATCCTCAAGCTTTCGTAGTTCCGAACGAGGACAATACTTCTTCAGTATCTTGATTTTGAACTCAGCCCATGTGAGCTGATATGCAGCTGCATTTCCTAGTGTTTGAACAATAAAGTTCCACCAGGATAGGGCATCTTGCATTAGAGTCCCTGTAGCGAAGGTAACTTTGTTGTTTTCTGAGCACCCACTTCTTTGAAAAACCGTTTCACTCCGCTCAAACCACTGAGCCAGTTCGGATACACCTTCGGTACCTTTGAAATACGTCGGTTGACAAGCCATGAAGTCCTTGTAGGTACATTGACGAGGTGCAGGTGCCACATTTCCTGCTACTTGCATGTCGGCACCTCCATTGCGGTTTTGTTCAGCTAGGACTGTACTGACACCATCGGAAATTGCTTTTTGTATAGCTGCCGGGGTCATGGCTTCAGGAGGTACTGGTACTGGTGGAGTGGTTGTGGTTTGCCTCCTTGTTCGAGCCATATTTCTATTAACCATGAAAGAAAGTACCTTATTAGAGAGTTTATAACGATCCTGTTACATTAGAATACTTCAAGTAACAAATAATGTATAGGTTAGAGTCAAAATGTGTCACATCATGTCGAAAAGACATACATTGAATTATGAATGATTTGACATGCATAAACAATAAATTACAAGATAATATGAAAGATCACAACACATATGAATAATAAAAACAACCATGGAATAGCATAAACCAATGTCATTACATTACAACACTTTATTAATACTTGTTTGATTGTTTAACAAAACATCCAAATACAAGTTTTCTTATTAATACGACATTGATGTTGATACGTCTTAGATCTACGGTTTTCCAGGTGCATCATCCATATGACGTTGGAGTTCTTGGATTGTAGCGGTCAGGGTCTCAATGGTCTGGTTTCGAGCTCTCTCCCTTTCTCAGGAATCTTGAGCCTCACGTCGAAGAAGTAGAACTTGCGAACCAAAATCGTTAAGCTCGCTTGCAAGGGCCCTGATCATGGTCTGCATGGAAGTAGCGGCATCCCCTAATGCAATGACGGTGTCAATTACTTCTTCTAGACGATTTTCCATCTTCCCAAATACTTCCTCCATAGCAAATTGTCCTACCACCAGGTTCTCAATTTCTTCTGCAAGGGTCTCAAAGTGTTCACGAGGAAATGAATTAATCGTGGCAACAATAGCATCAAGCTTATCTTCATGACGAGCAAGTCTGGCTACCAATAGGGGCACAATGTGATGAACGGGTTCTCCAGTGACCGGGAGAATTGGTGAAATAGCAGAAGAAGAACTCTCACCTAATTCGTTAGCACTTGGGGCACCTTCCTTTGATCGCCAGTAGAGAATGATAGGAATCAAGAAAGACCATCTACGGGCATCTACCCATCGGTGAGTCCTAAGGGGAGATGTGGCCTCGGTCTCAGTTTAAACATACGGGTCTGAAGAAGATGGAGCCACATGATATGCCCTCTGACGAAGTGGCAATGGATAACTGTGAGTAACTATGGGTGGTGATGCTGGATCAGAAATTGGGACTGTAGTGGTCTGCTGATAGAATATCGTTGGTGATGGCATAGGTGGAATTGATGATGCTGGTGGAACAACAGAAGCTGGTGTTGATATAACAGGAGCTGACTCATAAGTCTGAAATCGTCGGACTCGTCTACGTTGGAAAATCAGACCAGGTGACGTTGGAGAAGAAACCTCTGAATCGGGTGCAGGTAGAAACTGCTGACTTTGCATGTACCTATCAGTTGCAGGTGACATGGGCATAGCTGTTAGAGCATAGGCTGAAGTAGGAGGCACAACATCCTCAGCCCCTGAATCTGATGACAAGCTGATAGGGTGGGAGTTCGAAGACATGACGCTGTAAGAATCCCGATTAGTAAATATAAGTAAGTAGCATAATCATAAACAATTTAACATTGTTAAGAAATCATATAATAAGCAACATCTTTACTAGATTTTGGAAATGCTCAGGCACAGAGGGCGTAAGATGGTATTTTGTAAAAATGGACCGTTTTACAATCGTAGTTATAGTCCAGACGTTTTAAGTTTTATTCAAAATACCGAGTATCCAAGTTTCCAAGATGTTTCATAATTAAACAACAAGTTTTATTTCAGAAAATGATAAAACATTTATTTCAGCCCATGCCGGGTTTCATGCCCACTCCGTGCCTTCGAGATCCATCATAATCAGTTACCAGAGATAAACATGCTAAAAGTCAACAAAAGTTGAGTGAAATCCATAGGTTTAAATTTGAGAGTTGAACACAAGATATAATCATTGATTGTATATCGATACAATTAAACAAGTTGAAAAATCACATCCATTATTGCCTTAAGCTCATGACACGCAACGATTAACAGACATCAAAATAACCATAATAATGATGTGAAATAATAGGCCCTCAAGATAGGTATTTGCCAGGAACCTATGAAATCAATATAACATGCATTTGGTGGCTTTCCTCTAGCGACCAAATGGGGATTGTCAATCCCTAATAGATCTATTCACAATTATTTATGTTCACCCTACAAGTGATTAAGGTTCATGATCGAGGGACTTTTGGCAATAGCAACTTAAGCAATAATAATAATCAGCAGGTATCATAATACCAAGAAAAGACTTGTGTTTAGTTTTTAAGCATGTATCTCCGCCACGAAATAGTTTAAAAGTGGGCTATGAACTCACCTTAGCAGTACGGTGGTAGTAGTAGTATCGTAATCTCAAACGATGCAAGGCAACGGCTTCACACACAACCTAAAAGATATGGAAAGTTTTAGTTGATAGTCTAAGTCCGGTTTATCGCGAATATTAGTTATCAGGAAAACTCTTATTTGTTTTAACGTTTAACGTTCAAGAATATAACGTGTGAGTAAAAATGATAGATGATAGATGTGTGATGGAAAATCCATATGAATAGGTCAAAGTGTTAGTCGACGTATTACGATGTGTGTTTAAAGAAATAATTAAATGTATAGTTGTATCGTTAAAATATATAATTACTTAAATATATATATATATATATATATATATATATATATATATATATATATATATATATATATATATATATATATATATATATATATATATATATATATATTGTATATATAAGTTAAGTTTATAAAAGATTTATATCAAATATCTATATGTACATATGTAAAACAATATAATTTTTATAAAATAATATTTCAGAAACATCCTCCAAGTTTCATAAAAGTTACAATTTTAACCCTAACGGTATAAACGTTTCATATTTAGTCCAAAGTTAAGTATAATTACATTTTAGGTCCAAAAGTATCATTATTTCATTTCTTATCCAAAAGCTTTTATAATTTTAGTTTGTATCCCAGAAATATTAAAATGACAGTTTTATCCCAAAGTTTCCGAACTTTACATTTTTAGTCCCTCGGTTAACCAATATTTACAAAACTAGTCCAAAATCTACCAAATTCAAAGATTAACATTTTTACTTTTTAAATAAGCTCAAAACATTTTACACAGCTTATTCTAACTACTTATTAGCTAAAAATCCATCTTTTTCACTTAAATGGGCTCTTATCGAGCCAAAACCTTGGCCCATTATCGATTTACGATCCAAAGGGTTTGGGGAAACATTGGGCTTACCTTAGTTCATATTTTTAGATTATAAGAACGTTTCAAAAGAGCTTATAGGTTCAGCTTATGGAATAAGCTCGAAAACTGCTTATTGGACTTACAAGGCCCAAAGTTACTTAATTTTCCTTTTGAAGACTCTCAAATATGCGTAACACTTTAGGGTCGTGTAGGTGATGAAACGGGGTCATTAGACTTAGATATTTACTAGCCTCGATTGTTCATAAGATGGATAAATAGTTCAAGCATAGAAATGGTATCATTATATGTCAAAATATTTAGTTACGCGATCAATGTAAATGGCAAAAACTCATTCTGAAAATAGTTCCCAACTCCAAAAATATTCTAAATGTTTTAGACCAAAATCGTATTGGTCCAATATGATATAGAAACGTGTGGTATAATGTGCTTATACGTTAATATGAGTTCCAAACATTTATAGGGTCTCGTTAGTGACTTGGTTAACAAATGGTAGGAAGATATAAATGTACATGTCGCGTTTAATGTTTACGAGATATTTATAGTAAGTGTTTGTGCAAAATCAAACTAACGAATGTCTAAAAATAGAAAGATGGTTCACAAGGTCTTACCTCACCTCTAGGGGTGGAGTAAATACGTATGTAGAGATCGAGTGAGACCAAAGGGGCAATGTGGCTTGACTCACGACCTACCAAAGGTCTAGGAAGGAGGACTTGTGGAACCTAGACTTGCTTCAAGCTCCTTGTACACTTGGTCACAACCCACGGCTTCAATGACTCATACTACTTTGACAAAACATGATATGTGATATGTGAGGGTGTGATTTTCGACTGAGTGTGCATAAGGGTTTATATAGGCGAGTTTAGGGAAGGTAGATAGGGCTAGTTCACATGAGGTTGAGTGTTAAGCTCAATGGAATGCATGCTACCTTCATTTTTAACCAATAGAAGCAAAATCTAGAAGAATGTGGCTAGGAATGTGTAAGTCTCGTGTAGGATTATTCCTGAAGGATTCTAAGAGTCTCAAATTGGATTTCCAGGGGTTGGGGAGCAAGGGAGGTCATTTTGGAAACATTTGATAAGTTACCTACATTTTACTCACATTGTGTTGGGGCAATCAAAACTACTCTTTCCCATACAGTATTTGTGCAAGATAAGGGGTGACAAATGGCGTTCTCGATTGACAGCTAGGTAGGCAATGGGGTTGTAAAATAAAATGGCCATGCTATGTGTCGAATTTAGTTGTACTATGGCCAAAGTAGTCCTAGGTCGCGACTGGGTATAAAAAGAAAAGAAAGAAAATGGTTTAGGGGCGCTGGGCTTGTGATCTGTTGGGCTTAGCTTGGCACGCAGGCCCAATCAAAAGAAAAAGAGACCTAGTAGTCCGTTTGGTTGTCTAGTGAGGGTTTAAGGCCCGTTGGGTGCTGTGGGCCCACGTAGCATGTTTTGGGAGTTGTGTCGAGGTCCAAAAATAGTAGTGAGTGCTTAGGAAATTTTTCGTAGGCTCGGGAAACATATATTACGTATATGGTTGGTTGTCGAAACGTATATTTATTAAATAAAACGTTTTAAAAATTATTCGCGATATTTATAAACTATCGAGGTTCGTGTGTAACCATCGTTCCTAGGTAAATGTTCAATCACAAATATCATAGTGATTCATATATCATGTCATGCGTAACAAAACAATTTTTGTTATTCGTAAAGATGGTATTCAAAGAAAGTAATACCTTTTTATTCAATTTAATATTTTGCTAATCATACGGGAAAATTATGGGAGGCTACGACCGCCGCCACCACCACATCACAAACACAGCCACCACCACCCTCTACCACCACACAAGCAACACCACCACCTTCTACCCTCTACCCTCACCCCATTTAGCCGGCTCTATATTATACGCACGTTATGAGAAACTAGAATTTTAGTTGCCTTTGGGGTGCAAGGAATAAAGACTGGATCTCTGCCTTTCATAGAAAGCTTGCCAATGTTGAGAGGTTAAAACCTATCTACACCTTTCTCAATGCTTATTTCCGTTAAAACTTTGTATTCATTTATGTACTTTGGGCCTGGCTGTAAGTTCTTTCCAAAACACAAACATTTTCAATACGCACGAGCAAACGTACATCATTATAGGCAGAAATTCCATTTCTTACAATTACCCTTTTACAAAAGTGTTGGTCCCTTTTACTTGGTTAACAATAACTAAAAAGCTAATGTAACCAAGTTATATGACTTTTAACTCAGATGAATATAATGATTAACAATAAAGTAACGTAAAGATAAGAGACAATATTTTTCAACGTTTAATTCTTTATTAGAAGTTAATCAAAAAGAATCGTACCCAAGTGTTTGCGGAATAACACTTGGGATTGAAAATGACAAGTGTGGTATTGACTCCTCTCTAAACTCAAAACAATGTTTGAGTGACAACTATGGACCCACTAAGCTATCTCAGGGGCTATGTTGTTCTTTGGAGGAATAAAAGTGGTTTGTGAATGCTTTGCATTAATTGCACAAACTTGTCAACTTTTACTCCTCACTTATGCTACCTATTTATACACAAATATGAACAACTCTATTATAAAATGGACCTAAGCGTTCCTTAATAAAATCTTGATAGATTTTATTCTCTGGCAAGGGAAACTTCTTTGGGTTAAGTCCAAAAGGTGCTTTCTGATGACGGCCTAGTTTTAACCATTTGGGGAAAGTTTGACCTTAAAGTGATAAAGCACTTTAGTGAAACAGCCCAAACTTTCCCGCCCAGTCCCGCCAAAACTTCAGTCTTCAAGTCATCAGTCTTCAGTACCATGATAGTTGTTGAGGAGTCTTGGGGTTCAGTGAGTTATTGTCATCCTCACTGAACCCATCACCTTCTTCTTGGCTTAGATCACACTCACTGAGTTCCGCTTCACTGAATGGAGAACCTTTCTTCTTAGGCTCGGTCTAAGCATCCTGAAGATGACTCACTGAGTTACTGTTCACTCAGTGACTTGTTTACACTTAGGTGATTTTACGTTTAAATCCTTGTTAGAAGAAGATTGGGGAATTCAGTGACCCAACAATCTCCCCCTATTTGAACATACAAATAGCCTAAGTGTCTCTTTATTTAGTTTGAGTTTGCAGGGGTCTTCATCTCCTACTGAATGTTGATGTAATTATAGGTAGGACACATAATTTAAACAAAACATCTAAGTTTATTCATAGTTATTATAAGTCCTACAAATTACAAAAATAAAAAGATAGTTGTTGTTGCAGATTAGATGTTCAAGTGGTAACCAAGGGCTTCAAGCTTTGCTTTCTTTGATCTGAGTAGATGTCTTTCAGGATGTTCATTAATCATTGCTTCTAAGTCCTGGCAAAATCTTTTGTTCTCAGTACTCTTGATGGGGGACGCCAGCATGAGGTACATGAGCATTGCTTTAATTCCTGACTTTTCCATATCAGACCATCTTTGGAAAGCTAGGTTTCTATACTCATCAGTGAAACATAAGCCTCTTTCAGGTGCTTCAAGGACCATATTGTTCACAAAAGTAATCCCTTTAGGAAGCGACCTGTCACAGTCTAGCCCTGGTACTTTGATCTCAGGCTCCATCTCAATATGTTTCCTTTTCCTCCTGGAAGCCTTAGATGGAGCAGTCTCTGTTGTTGAAGCAGGAAGAAGGGAGGGAATGTTTAGTGCTTCAGGCATTGCTTTCAGTCATTCATACCTTTCCTTCAGTAACTTGAGAAGGTTGGGTACCACAGCATTGTTCTTCTTGGCAATGATGGGACAGAGCTCATCAAGTTCAGTGATGCCAAAGTCAGCAAACCTGAATGGTTTGTGAACTTCCATCACTCTTTTATCCTGTCCCCTGAAGACAGTGACTATGGCAGGATTGGTGTTGCGATGAATTTGAATGTCAGTGATGGTTTCCGATTTCAGCCTTTCTTTCATCACCCAATGATACTTTTCAATCCTGGTCTTTCTTATATGAGCGTCCTTCCTGAGCTTTTCTTCCCTTTTCTTTTTGAGAGCACTCAACTCTTCTTCCTGAGCCTTTTTAACGGTTGCACCAGCTTGCTCTATGGCTAGTGCCTCAGTATCCAGACCAATCTTTTCAGCTTCCTCATGAACAACCTTTATAAGGGTAGGCTTGCTCATTCTCTCCTCTTCAGCCACCTTTCGTAGTATCTCAATCCTTTCCATGTGAGCTTGAATTTCGGCATTGGTGAGATGATGTACTACTCCATTGATTTCAAACGGGACTCTGATAGGTTCATCAGGGTCATATATGACTATGGTTGAGGCAGGCTTGAGTACAATTTCAGGTTCAGAGGTGGTAGCAATACTTTTTCCTCTGTCATGCCTGAGAGTGGAGGAGACTGGTTCCTCTTGCGGTGGAACTTCAGTGATTGGAGTGGCTTCAGTGACATGCTCCCCCTCAGTGTGACAGGGCTGTCCAGCTTCTTGTTCGTTAGTAACAGGGGTTTTAGGAACATTCTCCCCCTCAACATTTTCCTGAACAGCAGTGATGGCAAGTGTTGGAGGAACTGACGAAGTAGATGTACCCTTGAATGCTTGAAAAATTTCCGTCATCATAGACTTGATCTCTTGAGTATCCTGTTGAATGTGAGAAACTTTGGAGTCAAGTGTAGCCTGAGCATGTTCAAGAGCTGTCATCATGGATCCCAAAGTCCATGCCAGAGAAGTGGACCTTTGGGATTGAGCTGCCACTAATTCTTCACTTTTGGTGAAGGAAGATTTAAGAGACTCCACAGTTGTGGTGAGACCCTGAACATTTGATCCCTTTAGCAAGTCAAGTAACTCAGTGAGGGTCACCGAGTTTACCTGATAAGTGTCAGATGCCTGAAGAAGCTTCCTGGTTAGCTCAGGATCATCCTTGACCGATTCTTGAATAGACTGAACCCCTGTATTCAGCTTGTTGAGGGATTCCAAAAACTGGTTGAGTTGAGAGACCATTTGTGTCAGGGAGTAGGTGACTGTGGAATTTTGCTCCCTGGCATCATCATTAAAGTCTTCAACAGCATCTTTGAGGAGGTGGTAATGGACTGCTTGCTCAGTATGCATGTTAAACACCTCGTCAGTGACCCCCTGTACAAAATGTTAGTTATCTTCTTGATGAATTTGGTGAAAACTTTCTCAGTGAGAGGAGCTTGATCATCTTCTGAGGAATCTGATGTAGAATGAGTTTCAGCGGCCTCAGTGTCAGAGGGTTGAGGAGACTGAGGAATTGGTTCAGGGACTGTCTCCTCAACCACCATATCATCTCCAGCTTCGAAAATCTCCTCATCACTGTGAAATTCATCATCAGAGAACAGGGCGGCCTGAGCATCAGCCAGTGAGGTAATCTGCAACAGGAGGTTATCCGGCTCCTCTTCATAAGAAGACTTGCCTTTGTTTTGGCCAGGTCCTGACCCCTCAAATCCGGTAGATTGGGTTTTATCTACCTGGTCTTTAAGGTCAGTTCCCAAGTAATGCGCACCTCCAGGGGTGGTTATGGGTTCCATATCAGCGGGCGGCTTTTGTCCCTCTGAATCTTTGTCCCTCGTGACCCCTTCATACACTGATGGGTGTTTCTTAGTGCCATTATGAGGAGCTGTGAAAGTTGTGTCCCTATCAGCGGGTTGTATGTTTCCCTCTGATTCTTTGGGATGAGTTTTTGTGCCCTCAAACAAAAGCTTTGATTTGCGAATGTCCTCATCAGGCACCTGAGTGGTTTTGCCCCCCATTCCAACAGGCTTGTACTGGCCTGTCGAAGGTTTAGGGGCGAGAACTCCCTGTTGCTTGGGTTGTGATTTACCCGAGCCTTTGGCAGGATGTGATTGTTTGTGGGTCCCATTCTCAGTGGAGTAGTGCTGCCCCACTGAGGGTTTAGGACCCCTTACTCCCTGATACTCTAGTTGTGATTTGCCAAAGTCGTTAGCAGGATGTGAAGGTTTGGTTGGTTCCAACTCCACTGACTTGTTTATGTCAGCAGAGCCTTTGGGAACGGGTTCGCCCGAGGACACTGAGTGTTATGTCTCAGTGCCCTCCGTTGGCCTTTGTTTTGGGGCCAAAGATTGGCTAATGATCCTGAGGGTGTCAGTAGTCAGGGTCTGTTGTTGTTGTTGCCCCCTTTTGTTAGGCTTAGGGGCAGAGGTCTCAGTGGCGAGTGACTTGGGTTGAGCCACCTTCTTGGACCCCTGTCCCTTCTTCCTCTTCACCTTTTTGGTAGGAGAGGGAACTGGTGAGATTTTGTTGTCACCCTGGATAGAAGTAAGTATATAAGTTGTCAGGGTGACAGGTGTAACCTCAAGAGGGTCACGTGAGTAATTAGCCTTGTGTAAGACATCAGGCTGAAAGCCTATTGCATCAGGCTTAGCATACTCAGACCCAAGCAAGTCTTGTAGGGCAAAGGAAATGAATCTAGGATATGACATGAGTTTTTTCCTAGACTTCCCCCCTAACTTTGCTATGAGGTCCCTGAAGATTATTTCTCCAAGGTCAATTTTTCTACCTTCCATGAGACAGAACACTATCATTGATTGAGTAGTGTTTAGTTGCTCAGTTGAGGATTTATTGCCCCCAAGAACCTGAATGACAAAGGTCATCAGAATCCTCCAGGGGCAGGAAACGACATTTTTATGATGGAGGCTTTGGATAGAAGGGCCCCTGGAGATACTTCAGGATGAAGTTTATCATAGGGCCCAAGTCTCAAGAGGAGTTCCTTAACTTCCTCTTCAGTAGGTTGGGTGGCAGAGCTCTCAGCAAAGTCAAGGCCTTTGGCTTTGACAAAGGTCTTATAGTTAAGAGTAAGGAACTTTGTTCCATTCTTGACTGAGAACTTGATTGTGGCATCCTTTGGTGCATCAGGGTTTTCAACCACCGCTGTGCACCAAAATTCCCTCAAGTAGTCATGATAGATGACTGGGGGGTTTTTGTGAATGCGGTGGTGAGAAAACAATTTTGTAGGAACTTCACCACATCCCTGTATTCAGGGAACCCTTCAGGGTAGGCAAAGCTCCCCACCACATTATTTTTGGTGAGGTCTACGCTTTCCATTTGGAAATCCACATTGGGTGCGTATTTGATGACCCTTGAAGAAGCCATTTTTGTTTGATAAAAGGTCTGGTTTTGATTAAAGAAGAAGCACACAGAGTTTTTGAAAACAAATTGATTCTTGAAATAATTTTGCAAGAGTTTTGTTAAGGTTTTGAAAGCATGTGTGTGTTCTTCTTTGTGGGGGTATTTATAGGGTGGGAATTAGGGTAGTGATGTTGTGGATACCAACGGTTTTTATTATTCAACCAAAACGGCATAATAATGTGGGTTTGATATCCGCATTTAATATCACGATTCCCATTGCCCCTATTTTCTCTCACATCATGGGGTGAACAGTTGTGTGGCTCTACAAATAATGCACTTTTGCAGAGAAAAATCATCACAACTATTGTGTATGAGAGAGCATTTAATGCTCAGTGGTGTTTGGTGAGAGAGATGTGGGGGCCCAAGAGGTGGATGCCAGTTGTGTAAGCGACATATATTCCTATATTAAATAGGAATCAGTTACCTACCTGGGACATTTACTAACTAAGTACTTAGAGCATTTAGTTAGGGTATTCAATGTCATTTTTCATCATGAGCCCCCTGAATGATTTTTCATTCAATAAAAATGGGTTTGAAGGGTTGTTCAGGGAGTATGTGATCAGGGACCTAGAGAATTTACATCAGGTTGGAACACCTTTTGATCAGTTGCCTGATTCTATGTCCAACATGCCCAATTCAGCTTTCAATCTTGTGAAAGTGGGTTCATCCAAGGGTTTTGTGAAGATATCAGATACTGATACTCAGTGGGGATGAAATGTAATTCAATTTCTCCATTCATGATGTGGTCCCTGATAAAGTGGTATCTGATGTCAATGTGTTTGGTTCTTTGATGAAAAACTGGATTATTTGAGATGGCTATGGCACTTGTATTATCACAAAAGATATGTACCATCTTATACTGAATGCCATAGTCACTTAGTTGGCTCTTCATCCATAGTACATTTGCACAACATCCTACAGCAGCCATATATTCAGCTTCAGCTAAGGACATGGCCACTGATTGTTGTTTCTTTGTACTTCAACACACAGGTTAACCACCAAGAAATTGACAGGATCCTGAGGTACTTTTTCTATCCATATTGCATCCTGCATAGTCAGAGTCAGTGTACCCTTTGAGATCAAATCGTGAACATTTTGGGTAATACAAACCAAGTTTTGATGTACCCTTTAGGTACTTGAAGATTCTCTTGACAGCAGTAAGATGGGACTCTTTTAGGTCAGCCTGATATCTTGCACACAGACAGACTGAGAATTGGATATCAGGCCTTGATGCAAGTAAGTACATCAGGGAGCCTATCATTCCCCTGTATTGGGTTTGGTTCACTGATTTGCCAGTGAGGTCAGGGCCAAGGTAGTTTGGAGGAACCATAGGTGTCTTTACTGAAGAGCAGTCAGTGAGCTCATACTTTTTCAGTAGGTTCCTCAGGTATTTTTCTTGGCAAATGGATATTCCTTTTTCAGTTTGTTTGATTTGGAGTCCAAGAAAGTATGTGAGTTCACCCATCATGCTCATTTCAAACTTTGATCATCAGTTTCTCAAACTGTTTGCAAAGTTTGTAACTTGTTGAGCCAAAGATGATGTCATCAACATACACTTGAACCAGGATGACATCACTTTTTGTTCTGTAGATGAACAGTGTGTTGTCAATCTTTCCTCTGACAAACTTGTTTTGGATCAGGAAGGCTGAAAGAGTTTCATACCATGCCCTGGGAGCTTGTTTTAGTCCATAAAGGGCCTTGTTAAGCTTGTAGACATGGTTGGGGTATTCACTACTTTCAAAGCCAGGAGGCTGTTGCACATAAACATCTTCTTTGATGTTACCATTTAGGAATGCACTTTTAACATCCATTTGGTAAACTTTAAAGTTCATGTAGGTTGCATAGGCAAGGAAGATCCTAATGGCTTCCATTCTAGCAACAGGTGCAAAGGTTTCCTCATAGTCTATACCTTCTTGTTGATTATATCCTTTGGCAACCAGTCTTGCTTTGTTTTTTTATGACTGTGCCATTCTCATCAGTCTTGTTTTTGAAGACCTATTTCATACCAATGATTAAAACACCCTGGGGGCATTCAACAAGGGTCATGACATCATTTCTGTCAAATTGTTCCAATTCATCTCTCATGGCCTGAACCCAACTTTTATAAGTCAGGGCTTCCTTGACATTTTTAGGCTCAATCTCAGAGAGATAGTCAGCATAAAGACATATATTGGCAGAGGCTGCTTTGAGTTTTGTAGCCATGCTTCTTGTGAGCATGCCTTCAGTGGGTTCCCCAATTATGTTCACAAGCTCAATAATTTTGGATCTTGTCCAGCTATCCTGAGGTTTAGGATAAGAAGTTGAGCTTGAGGGAGCCTGATTGGGTTCAGACTCAGGAACATGAGGTGACACATCAATATGTGCATCAATGACATTTGAGGGAACAATTTGTTCTAAGGGTTCCTGAACAATTTGTTCAGTAGTTGCAGTCTCATTGGAGACCTGCTGAGTTTCAATGAACTCACTGATGGTTGGTTGGGGTAAGTTGTGAGGGATGATATAGTATGAGACATCAGTATTAGCTTGGTATTGGGTTGAGGGGTTGTTCTCAGGATGATACTCATCAGGGGGATACCTTGATGAGTCATCAATACCAATATCTTCAACTGAGGAATTTGAAAACCTGATGGATTCAGTGCTCTCTTCAACAGTAATGTGATAAGTTTCCTCAGTTTGTTGTCTCCTTGTGTTGAACACCCTGAAGGCTTTAGAAACCAGAGAATATCCCAGGAAGTATCCATCATCAGCTTTGGCATCAAATTTACCCAAGTGATCCTTGTGATTATGAATAAACACAGGACACCCAAATACATGAAAGTAGCTAATGTCAGGGATTCTTCCTTTGAATATCTCATAAGGAGTCTTATTGTGCCTTTTCACAATGATTGACCTATTTTGAGTGTAGCAAGCTGTTTTGACTGCCTCAGTCCAGAAATGTTTTGAGAGGACTGAGCCATTTAACATTGTTCTTGCTGCCTCAATGAGTGTTCTATTTCTCCTTTCAGCTACTCCATTTTGTTCAGGAGTATAGGGAGAAGTGAAATTTTTAGAAATTCCTTTCTCATCACAGAAACGCACAAGGTCTTGGTTTTTGAATTCAGTGCCATTGTCAGTTCTGATTTGTTTAACTTTGACATCATTTTGATTTTCAATGTTCCTGACAAATGACATGATGGTTTCATCTGCCTGACTCTTTTTGGTCAGGAAGTAAACCCAAGTGTATCTTGAGTATTCATCCACTATGACCAGAGTATACTTCTCATGGTGAATGGACATTGGACTGATAGGTCCAAAAAGGTCCATATGAAGAAGATGTAGGCAGCTTTTGATGGAAAAGGTTTGTTTGGTTTTGAATGATGCCCTGTGGTGTTTTCCTTTCTCAAGAGCAGAACAAGGCTTGTCTTTGGTATACACCAGGGATGGAAGGCCCAGAACTTTGTTCTGTTTGGTCAGGTTGTTGATGCTCTTGAAATTGAGATGAGAGAGTCTCCTATGCCATAGCCAGTTGATTGTTTCACTTGCCTTTGAGAATAAACAAGTCCCATTTTGAATCAGGGATGACATGTCTAGAACATAGACATCATCCCTCCTGGGAGCAGTCAACACTACTTCCTTATTGGCATTAAAGATGGTCCCTCTCTTGTCATCAAACTTAACTATGTACTTGGCATCGCATAGTTGGGAAACACTTATTAGGTTGTACTTGAGACCATTGACATAAGCTATTCTTGTGAAAACTATACCATTGCAGTTTACTGAACCATAACCTTCAGTGGGAGCTGATGAGTTATCACCAAATACTACTTTGGGTCCTGGTTCTTCCACATATTTGTGCATATAACTTTTCACACCAGTCATACTCCTAGAGCATCCACTATCGAGGTGCCAGGTAGGATCCCTGATGTGTTTCTGCACAAACAGTAAACTGGGTTAGTTTTTCTTGTTGACCCACTTTCTAGTGGGCTTAGTCCTCAGGTACTTTTTGAATATAGCTAATGAATCATGGTTTGAAGTTGTGTGTACTCAGCTTCCACATGTTTTACATTGTGTGGAGTTTGATGCTTCAGTTGACTGAGAAGTGTTGGTGGGGGTTTTCCTTCTAGACTGAATGATCTTGTCATGTCCTTTGGTTTCATGGGAGGGATCTCCACAGATGTCACAGCAATTTTTCATCATACAATCATCAGGAAGATGATCATTGAAACCACAGTGAGGACATGTGTTGGGAATTACAGATTTGAAGATTACAAAACCTACAAGCAAAGAATGAAGAAAGAAGAAACAATGAGGACCTAATATGTAATAGTTAGCTTTCGTAGGAAGCTAGGGTTTGTAACCTCCCTCTATTATATAAAGAGGGTAGGCGTCTAGGTTACAAATCATCCATTTATAGCTAGTCTCTCCAATGAGAGTCTAGAAACGCATAGAGCGTTAGTAGTAGTTTAGTAGTTGTAGTTTATTTTATATTCAATAAAGAAAACCTTGATAGTAATGTTGATTATGTTCTTGTTCCGCTGTGCAATCAATATTACTTATCCTAGATAGGGCTTAAACGATCTTTCACAATTGGTATCAGAGAGGGGGCTCTTGATATCTAGGGTTTTGAGGTTTTCATGTTCATGAATAAAGAGCAGTTGTGAAGAAGAAGCAGATCTGGTGCAAATTTTCGTAACTTTCTGCAGTGCAGTTTTCAAACAGCAATTTCTCATTCATTAACCGTTGGATCGGGCTGAAATTTTTATTGGAAGTTCTCAACATATCAAGGAAGAGTTCCACCGGAGGGATCTTCAATCTGAGCTCTCAGTAAAAAGATAAAAATTGTCAAAGTTTGTTGCTGAAAAAGGTTTATGTAAGTCGATTTTTTTGATTTCTATGCTTTTCACTTCATGAATTCATGCTTCCTTGTTTTAAATTCTTTATGGAACTTGGATATATGATGTTTGATATCTAAAATTCATGAAAGAAGCAGCTGGGGATGAGTATGATTGATTTTTGATGATTTTAGGGTTTTAGCGACACTTTAAAAGTGTTGTCTTTATACCTAAAAAAAAAAAAAAAAAAAAAAAAAAAAAAAAAAAAAAAAAAAAAAACCCTAACTGATCTTTGAAGAATTTGATCGCTGGTATACTCATATGGTTTGATGATGACACGACTTTGATTGGTACTGTTGACGGTTATTGTTGCATTATTAGTTCCTGCTGAAGCTTTAATTGTTTCTGCTGAAGCTTTACTTGATTCTGCTGATGACTTTGTTTAATACTGACGGTTCTTTCTGACCATTCCTCCTGATTGGTTCCTACTGATGGGTACCTGCTGATACATACGGTTCTTGCTGACTTCTTTATGGTTCCTACTGGCTTGTTGTATAATTTTTCTTTTGGTCAGTTTTGGTTCCTACTAGTCATGTGAGATTACTACTGGTTGGGGAGGATGGTGTTATCAACCATCATCAGTTCGTTGAGGAGATTACTTGTTGAAGACATTTGATTATAATTTATTTGTTGTTGTAGTTAAATTTCACAGGTGCGTGTTCTTATCATATCTCAAGGTGGGTGTTAGACTTTGGAGATAACTTGTTCGTGCGTTAATGATGTGACAAAGACTTGATGAATCTAGTGAAAGGGTACGATCCATCTTATTGTGCTTAATGCGTACATTTGTTATCACTTTAAGGAGTTCGTTATTGTGCTCAGTGTCTCATTTAGTTGAGGATTTGTCAAGAGGCTGCGGTCTACTTATACTTTTTGTGGGAGTATGAGTTTGGAGTTACGTGGATAGTGCAAGATATAAGATGAAAGTTTGGGAGATTTAACTTCTTCATCAAATCAGTTATAGTTGATTTTCTTCCTCAGTTATCACTCCCTGGAACCTATTGGATTAAAGAGATGGCAAGTATAAGTTTAAGGGGAAGCTTATTGTTAATATACTTGATCATTCTCTTACAATTTGTGCTGATGTGATTATTTTGATTCTGCTGAACGATACTGCTGATGCTAGTTACTGCTGATACTTACTGCTGATGCCAGTTACTGCTGATACTTACTACTGATGCTAGTTACTGCTGATACTTACTGCTGCTGCTCGTTACTGCTTATTAGTTTAGTAAATATATATATATATATATATATATATATATATATATATATATATATATATATATATTATTTTGTTTTTGATATTTAATTCTATGTCCGAAGACGCTCTTGGATCTTGGAGATTACAGATTTGAAGATTACAAAACCTACAAGCAAAGAATGAAGAAAGAAGAAACAATGAGGACCTAATATGTAATAGTTAGCTTTCGTAGGAAGCTAGGGTTTGTAACCTCTCTCTATTATATAAAGAGGGTAGGCGTCTAGGTTACAAATCATCCATTTATAGCTAGTCTCTCCAATGAGAGTCTAGAAACGCATAGAGCGTTAGTAGTAGTTTAGTAGTTGTAGTTTATTTTATATTCAATAAAGAAAACCTCGATAGTAATGTTGATTATGTTCTTGTTCCGCTGTGCAATCAATATTACTTATCCTAGATAGGGCTTAAACGATCTTTTACAACATGGTAAGAAAGGCTTAGCCTTCAGTCTTTGTTTGGAAGGTGTGGCATACTGATAGCCTTGGGTTTTGTATAGACCTTGTGTTTTAAAGAAGCAGTGTGAGAGATGTGATCACAAGTCCTGTGGTCCTCTTGTTTGCATATCATGCAGAACATGACTCTATAGCATTTATCAGTGTTGTGATTAGGATAATTGCACAGCTCACATCTCCCTGAAGGTCTGGGTGTGGTTTTTGGTTTAGAAGAACTTGAGGATACTAATGGGTTTTTCAATTTTGAGTCAGAAGGTTTTTCAGTGGACTCAATTTTCTCACTCAGCATCCTGACAAGTTCAGCAAGCTGATCAAATTTTGAATCAGTGCTTTCAGGTTTCACTTCAGTAGGTACTAAAGGTTTGTGGTGTTCAGTGGGTGCAGGAGTAGGTCTTTTCAGAATAGTCTTTCCTAACCCTGATTTCTCTTTAGGAGAATGGGGTTGATAGACTGATGGTGCAAGGTCAGAATTGGGTTCTCCTCCCTGAAGATGTTTCAGTGGAGGGAGTGGTGAATCAGACTTAGACTTAGTGATGGACTCAGTAGGACTAAGTTCATCAGTGACTCCTAGCAGCTCCTTGATAGCCTGACTTTCAGGCTCCAGGATTCTTCCAGTGTTAAAATTTGGCAGCTTACTGTCAGGATTGTTTCTTTCAATCCAATCACTGGGTTTAGGAGCATGTTCTTTGCTAGAGAGTATGTTGGTTGACAAAAAAGTTGTTGAATGGCTACTTTCCCCAGACTCTTTAGTGAGTTGATCTTCACCCATGGCCACCTTTTTGGTGTTGGGTGAGAGACTCAGTGTTTTATAAAGTTTGGGGTTTTTCTGAGTCCATTTCCAAATAACAGCCTTTTCTTTCTTAAGTTCTTCCTGAAGAGCTTGGTTTTGTTTTACAAGTTCAGAATTTTGAATTTGAAGTGTAACACTTTCAAGCTTAGGTTGTTTCAAAGCAAGTAGTTCATCTCTACATTGATTTAATCCAAAACTCAGTTTGTTAAATTTTGAAAACAAATTAAGTCTTTGCTCTTCAACATACTTAAGATCAACATTAATATAATCTAAGTAAGATTTCCAATCAGCATCATCATCCATAGAAAGTAAAATGTTTACCTTTCTCATTGTGATGATAACCCATTCTCCATCTCTTGAATGACTCTTTCCCACAACAAGTTTGTTGTCATCTGATAGGGCCATCAAGGCACTGACATGAACTTCTTCATTATCCTCAGAGGACACTTCAACATCATCCCAGTCAAAGGTTTCAGCAACTAGGCCTTTGTTCTTGGCCTGAGGAGGCTTTGGAGCCTGGGGTAGCTAAGTGACTGATGAGGATGATTCAAGGAGGGCAAGTTTGGATTTGGCCTTCCTATACTTGGCTTCAAAGTCAATTTGAGGGGTTTTTTCAAATCTTTGACTAGATTGAAGCAACTTAGGTTGAAATTTGCTGGTCCTGAAAAAGAGTTGTTTCCTGAAAACTTAAAAGATGGTTCTGAGGTTGTTTTTGAAAAACAATCTTTTGCAAAATGGCCTTTTTTGCCACATTTAAAACACTCAGTGTTTTCATTTGCTTTAGAGGGAAATTTGTTTTTCTTAAAAAAACCTTTTTGAATTTGCAAGGAGTGCCCTTTCATGAAATTCAATTTGAAGATCATTTAAGTACTCCTCACTGGTTCTTTGGTCAACCTCATCATCAGAATCATCTTGGAAATCCTGCACAACACCATTGGAATAGAAATCAGTTGATATGGGTGAAATTGTCAAGGTCTTTTTGGTCTCTTGAGCTTTACCAGGGTATCTCCTGGTTATAAGATTGTCTTCATAGACAAACTTCCCATAAATAGCAGGGAGCTCAAGGTTCTGAATGCGGTTTGCATTTCTCAATCCCTGAGAGAAGTTTAACCACTTCTCAGGGAGACTGTTGACAAAGCCAACATTGATTTCATGCTTTGACAGGATAACACCATCATTGGTCAGCTCATTCAGGAGGGTCTTATACCGAGTATAAGTCTCAGAGAGACTTTCAGAATCCTTGGCCCTGAAGGTATTGAATTCAAGCTTCAGGTCCATGATTCTATTCTCTTTGGTATCAGAAGGCCCTTCATAGCTATGAACTAGGTCCGTCCATGTCTGCTTGGCAGTTGGACAGTTAATCACTGATTCCATTATATCGTCAGGAAGACATGATATAATGATGCTTTTCAGGCGCTGGTCCTGATTGACCACCCTCCTTTCATCTGGGTCCATTGGGCTTCAGGTTTGACTAAACCTTGGGCAGTTGTTGGGACAAATGGACTATCATTAATAAATTTGATATAATAAGGTTCCATCCCAGTTAAGTAGCAAAGCATTCACTTTTTCCACTTGTTGAATTTTCCAACTTCAAGTCGAGGGGCAGTTGCTGAATAACTTCCACCCTTTTTGTCGACAAGTTGGGGAACATCTGAGTCAGCCATGGTGGGATCAAGGTTTTAAAAACTTTTTGAGCACTCTTTTAGTATTGAAAACAGATTTTGAGAAGTTTTACAAACCAGAAGCTCTGATACCACTTGTTGGTCCTTTTACTTGGTTAACAATAACTAAAAAGCTAATGTAACCAAGTTATATGACTTTTAACTCAGATGAATATAATGATTAACAATAAAGTAACGTAAAGATAAGAGACAATATTTTTCAACGTTTAATTCTT
Source organism: Artemisia argyi (assembly GCA_030686995.1). Classification (NCBI taxonomy): domain Eukaryota; kingdom Viridiplantae; phylum Streptophyta; class Magnoliopsida; order Asterales; family Asteraceae; genus Artemisia; species Artemisia argyi. The sequence goes on from JARVZY010002244.1 coordinate 91,476, forward strand.
AATTAGAAGTTAATCAAAAAGAATCGTACCCAAGTGTTTGGGGAATAACACTTGAGATTGAAAATGACAAGTGTGGTATTGACTCCTCTCTAAACTCAAAACAATGTTTGAGTGACAACTAAGGACCCACTGAGCTATCTCAGGGGCTATGTTGTAATTTGGAGGAGTAAAAGTGGTTTGTGAATGCTTTGCATTAATTGCACAAACTTGTCAACTTTTACTCCTCACTCATGCCACCTATTTATACACAAATATGAACAACTCTATTATACAATGGACCTAAGCGTTCCTTAATAAAATCTTGATAGATTTTATTCTCTGGCAAGGGAAACTTCTTTGGGTTAAGTCCAAAAGGTGCTTTCTGATGACAGCCTGGTTTTAACCATTTGGGGAAAGTTTGACCTTAAAATGATAAAGCACTTTAGTGAAACAGCTCAAACTTTCCTGCCCAGTCCCGCCAAAACTTCAGTCTTCAAGTCATCAGTCTTCAGTACCATGATAGTTGTTGAGGAGTCTTGGGGTTCAGTGAGTTATTGTCATCCTCATTGAACCCATCACCTTCTTCTTGGCTTAGATCACACTCACTGAGTTCCGCCTCACTGAATGGAGAACCTTTCTTCTTAGGCTCGGTCTAAGCATCCTGAAGATGACTCACTGAGTTACTGTTCACTGAGTGACTTGTTTACACTTAGGTGATTTTACGTTCAAATCCTTGTTAGAAGACGATTAGGGAATTCAGTGACCCAACAAAAAGGCAAGACATCTTGACGTATTTGTACATTTTGACATGTCTCTAGGCCAAATATGAATCAGTGTAGCATCATTCAGGAGGAGACAACACATGTTGTACAAACTTTATTCCATAGCCCTTCAATTGTTCAATGTTTGCGACCCATTCATCTTAGAAGGCCTCAACAAGAAGCAACCTCCTGTAACGCTTGATGTTCTAGTGGATATCAACAAAAGAAGTCTTCATCATTAAAATCTCAACAAGAAGCAACCTCAGTATAGATTCTCAAGTCTTTACATACCTAGAAGTGACAATATGGGCGGGTTACAGGGTAACGGGTCATATGTGTAGGTTTGATACACTTAGATGCTACATTTGACCCTTTTGACCGGTTCTCATTTTGGCTAACGTTATTGAGTTACACCAGTTTTAATCATTAGAGATTCGACATCTCCCGCATAATTAACCCATTTATGAGACCACAACAGCTAATTTACTGCCTAGATTAAATTAAAAAGTACTAGTTTCCATTCCATGAAACAGCTTATATATCAATATTTAGATAAAAACAAATATTTACAATAAGGATAACAATTTCTATCTGGTGCATAAATCTATTGGAGATAGATTTGCCAAACAAACTTTGATCATCTAGTATCTGTGACGTTGTTGATCTGACCTTGTGCATAAAATCTGATGAAATATTTTGATCTAAACTGATATGATTTTCATGTTTCGTATTTGGGTCACCACTGTTAATCACAGGTATGTATTGAGAAACAATTGGCCAATTGCTATCGAGAACTGATTTTGACAGATTTTGACACAGATATTATCAATACACAAATTTAAAACGAATAAATGATTATACCCTCAACAAATTTTTTTGCCTAATCTATTTACCATTAACCAAAACCTCATTAGAATCTAATCTCTTCCACGTACTTCCTACAGCTCACTTCCAACCATGAACCTAGTTTGAAATTCTCGAACCTAATCTTCCTACACCTTTTTTTAAAAAAATTTATAAAAGAATGAAGGATTAATTATCACAAAAAACACAAGATTGCAGCAATGACTTGTTTTTCTGAACAAAAAAATTACCATCTGATCTTGTGCCCCTGTTCTTTATACACATCTATGATCACAGGTTATCTTCTGCAAGTTGACTGCAACTATAGTCAAATTAAACTATTAAACATATATGAACTATGAAAAACACATTCTTATATACACAAAATCACTGATATTTCAAGATTACAAAGAACCGAAACACTCAAACTCTTGTATTTCATTAAACGAATTCTATACACTCACATTTCACCTCTTACAAAATAAACCCTATACAGTACATCAACTTTAAAGAACCAAAAAAAACTACAAGACCAATGATGAACCAGCGCACGATGCATCCTCAAGCAGGGTCGTGTTCACCATGGGATTGTCCACACATACAATAGCAAAACATAACCTCTCGTCTTTTCTAAATGACCAAACTTGAATAGTTGTATTTTCCTTCAAAACATTCTTGTTTGCCTTCACAAAATCATATCAGTTGGTCTTCAGCACATAGTTCTTGGTACGCCACATACTCCAAATCTTTAACCACATTGGTTTCTTGTACATTTGCAAATTTGGCCCCAAAACCTAAACCATGATCTCAGAATTATTACCAAGAATGTGTTTTTCTTCACGCGTCAAGAAATCATGAGTCTCAACTTGCTTAAACATCATGTTTAACCTATTTTGGCCTCGTATCAAATCACTTTTGTACAACGATTTTTGAATCACTAACTTCATATCTGAACCATTAATCTCATCACTCATTATAATCTCCTTTAACCGTGTGACTGCCTCGTTGCTATCAGCAACTTTCTTTTTCTTCTTGTTGTCAACTTCATTTACTGATGAACTTTTACGTTTCGACCCACCCATTGGTTTCGTCCATTCATACGACATGTTAATATTTTCACCACCAAATAGTTTCAACTTTTCGCTCACTGATTCTTCAATCTTTAGCCTATAATATTCTTCATCTTTGTCCTTGTCATTAACTTCTTTCTCGCGTTTGCTAGCAGCGAAAGGGACTCCATTATTCGTTAACTTCTGATCATGACGAGCAACTTCTGATCATAATTAAAATCTCAAATCACATCTATCTTCTTTTGTGTGTGTTTTTATTATCAGTATAATCACATTCAATGGGTGCGCACAAAAAAAAAGTGACTAATACTACCTGCTACTCATGGGTCTATCGGGATTAGCTTGCCTCGGAAATGGTTTTTGAACTTCCAAATTTGCAGTTAAAGTCCCTACTTTGGCGATAGAGGGTGGTGGTGTTGGTTGTGTGGTGGTAGAGGGTGGTGGTGGTGGTGGTTGTGTTTGTGATGTGGTGGTGGCGGCGGTTTAGAGTGGTGGTGGTGGTGGCTGTGAAATAAAGATAAAACTTAAATTGCAAATTTAGTTCCTAAAGTAAACAGTGCTATGTAAAGCAACGAAATGACTATAATACCCTCAGTGACGTGGCACTTAATGAGGAAACTAACGGAATTTGACTCTCGGTAGCTATTTTGCATTTTTATGAAACGTTAGTGACAAATTTGCATGCATTTATGACTCGAAGTCTCATTTTTGCAATTTCGTGATACGTTAGTAACCATTTTTGTAATTTACCCTTTTAATGTATCAAAGGTACACATAGTTTCCTTTAATTAGTGTAGCATGTTTCATAACTTTTTTTTTTTGGATCAAGATGTTTCATAACTAATTACTAAACTTATTTCATAACTACTTACTTAAACATTATGTAGCATATTTACACAAAACATTACGCATTGAACAATCAGGTGCAACCTGTGTGCATCGCACGGGTCTGAATGACTTGTTTTATATAAGATAGTTTTGGTATATTTAACCAGTGTGCTTCCTTTCTAACCATTTATATATCATGAATCGATCATTTATAAATAAAAGGGTCAAAGTTTACACGTCTATATGTGTGGTCACTCTTCAATATTGATGTTGCATATGTCTCCAAGAGTCGATAATTTTTAAACCATGAAGCTTTACCCTATGCTGCCTTATTTTACGCCACTTGTAAGTTAATCGTAATATTTTTCCACTTTTTCTCATTTTTGTGACAATTAGCATCATTGCCTGCCTGCCTGGAAAGGGTCTCCATGTGCTAGTCTGCTAGATACGGTACTACTACTAGCGTATAGTTTTAGTTTCTCTGCTTCAGTCCTAGCAGCCTTAACAGGTATGTTGTATGTGTAATAGTTTTGTCATGGTTTGCAACGTTGCATGTCTATTTGTGGGTCTCCAAAAAAAATAAAAATAAAAAAATAAAGAGAGAGAGAGAGAGAGAGAGAGAGAGAGAGAGAGAGAGAGAGAGAGAGAGCCTGAAATGTTCGTCTATTTTTGTTCACGCTTTGTTTTCAAGATTGGAGAAAAAATAATGAAATCATAGAGAAAATGGGAGCCCCTAAGATGCTTTTTGGGCCTGGGCCTAATAGGACTGGGTATGCGGTGTGTTTGTAAATGGGAAAATAGTCGTATGTTTGAAAGTGTTTTCGGTGTTATACTTAATTATAGCAGGGTCTCAGTGTGATGCAGGGCGGGTATTTTGTAATAAAACAAGGAATATAGTGTCCGCCGCGTTGCGGCGGGGCTTTTTACGACATTTTTTTTGTCGTATGTGTGGCATTGTAACTTTCAAAAAGATATAGGATTTTGTTTTGTTTGTTATTGTATGTTTCCGTTGCGGTCGAATATAATTGAATAGTAGTGACCGTTTATTTGTTTTAGTTTTTTTTGCTTGTTTTATTTATTTAGATTGATTATAAAATTTTGTTCAATGTTTGTGTAACTTGAATTTGCCAATATCACTAAGTTATTAATTTGTATATGTTTATAATAAACATTTGTAACACATTTTGTAATTTCCATTTGTTGAATAGTGGATGAATGTCTGAGTATATAAAAAATGTCTCTATGGACTTAAAATGTGTGGCGGGCCTAATAAAACCACAAACACTGGAGTCAAATAAGCCCATTCATACTGCAATAAATAAAATAATATTTTATTCAAAAGAGTGGTCGGCGCAATGTCTTTTAGTATATACAAGTCTACGCAAAGAAGGTCTCCATAGTGATACAATTTTTTTCTTGAAAATAATTATGTTCTAATCTCTCTTTTATATAACCATATTGATAGACTGATAGTTAAATGAATCTAGCAATATACTCGAGACTCGAAAGGACTGTAACATAACTGATACCTTTCTTTATGGCACTGTTTGCATTTAAAAAAAAATAAAAGAAAAGGAAAAGAAAAGTTTAATAGTTTCAGGATGTATATGTCACATTTTTTTTTTTCTCAAATAGTGTGATAGTTGCAACTAATTTTAGCATATTTAGTTAAAAAAAAAAAAAAAAAAAAAAAAAAAAAACGGTTATGGGTAAAATTTTAAAATACGATGTTTATATTTTTAGTTTTTAAACATAACTTTCGAATTTTTGTCTGCTTCATTTGTATGATCCATTGAGAAGAATATTTTGCAATAAAGTACTAAATGGGCCTTTTGTCATTGGACGAACCTTCATTGCTGGCTTGGTTTCAGATTGGAACCTAGTGTAAGGTGATTGTTTATATTGCTAATGGGCTGAAAGTTAGCCCGGGACGGATAACAATATTTAATATTTTTTTTCGTGCCTCAACGCAATTAGTAGTTACAACTTACAAGTGTGAAGGCGCCCGATGCGTTGCAGCGGGAATTTCCGGGAACTTTATTGC
>JARVZY010002245.1:0-162000 GCA_030686995.1 Artemisia argyi
CCCCCTCTCCACCACATGTTCCTGTTCCTACACCTCCACTTGTTGTATCTACTCATCCCATGGTCACACGTTCTCGTGTCGGGACTACTCGTCCTAATCCTAAGTATGCTGGTCATGTGTCTACTGTTTCTCCTTCACCTAGGTCATATAAGGATGCTTTTAATGATCTAAATTGAAGAAATGCTATGTATGATGAGTGTAATGCACTTGTTAAGAATAATACTTGGAAACGTGTACCTCGACCTGAGGGTGTCAATGTTGTTAGTTGTATGTGGTTATTTCACCATAAGTATTTAGCTGATGGTACTCTTAGTCGGTACAAGGCACGTCTTGTTACCAACGATAGCACACAGAATGAGGGAGTTGATGTTTATGAGACTTTTAGTCTGGTTGTTAAGACGGGTACCATTCGGACTGTTCTTAGCTTAGCTATTTCTCGACATTGGCCTGTTCACTAGCTTGATGTCAAGAATGCATTTTTACATGGAGATTTAGCCGAAACTATTTATATGCATCAACCTCCCGGTTTTCGAGATCCAGAGCATCCGAATTATGTTTGTTTATTATAGAGGTCTCTTTATGGTCTTAAGCAGGCACCTTGGGCATGGTTTTAGCAGTTTGCTACTTACATTACTACTGTTAGGTTTACTTCGAGTCGGTGTGATTCTTCTTTATTTATTTACAGACAGGGTGATGATACTGCTTTTCTGTTACTATATGTGGATGATATTGTGCTCACTGATTCCTCTGATAGTTTATTACATAGGATTATTGCTTCTTTGCATAAGGAGTTCTCTATAACTAATTTGGGTGCTCTTAACTATTTTTTGGGTGTGTCGGTTACGCTTGACTTTTCTAGGATGTTTTTGTCACAGCGTAAGTATGCTATGGAGATTTTGGAGCGTGCACATATGGTTGGTTGTAACCCTTCTCGGACTCCTGTTGACACTGAGTCTAAATTGGGTGATGATGGTGATCCGGTTTCTGATCCTAAGTTATATCGGAGTCTTGCAGGTTCTCTTCAGTATCTCACCTTCACTCGACCTGATATTACATATGCTGTGCACCAGTTTTGTCTATATATGCATGATCCTCGAGAGCCTCATTTCAATGCTCTCAAGCGGATTTTACGGTATGTTCAGGGGACTCTGACTTATGGTTTACCGTTATTTTCTTCTACTACTGAGTCTTTGGTTGCTTATTCGGATGCTGATTTGGCTGGTTGCCCTACTACTCGATGGTCTACATCAGGTTATTGTGTTTTTCTTGGCAACAACCTAGTATCATGGTCCTCTAAGCGTCAGCCAACGCTTTCTCGTTCCAGTGTTGAGGCTGAGTATCGTGGTGTTGCCAACGCTGTAGCTGAGACATGTTGGCTTCGGAATTTACTTCGTGAACTTCATACACCTTTGTCCTCCGCTACTATTATTTATTGTGATAATGTGAGTGCAGTGTACTTGTCCTCTAATCCTGTTCAGCATCAGCGGACAAAGCACATTGAGATTGATATTCATTTGTTCCTGATTTGGTTGCTAATGGTCAAATATGAGTTCTACATGTTCCTTCTCGGTTTCAGTATGCCGACATTTTTACTAAAGGGTTGCCTTCTGCCTTGTTTGCTGAGTTTCGTGACAGCTTGAGTGTTCGGTCTCCTCCCGCTCAAACTGCGGGGGAGTGTTAGACGTTAGAGTGTTTAGGCCCATAGGCCCGTATGTCTTGTATTATATATATTGTCATTGTACCGTATGTTTTGGGATATACGAATCAATTCACTTACAGACAACTAAAGTTTTATTAATTATCACATCTTTTTTTAGCTTTTTTTTTTCTTTTAATTATTTTTTTTACAAATGTGTTTTTATACATATGGTTTTGCCGAATAATATTTAGATGATTTGACCAAATTGTTTTAATGTTGAGTTGCTAATGTCCAATATGATAGCTTCATTTTTCTTACATCGCAAAATTGAGCTCTCTTATTAGTCCAATTGAAACCAAGAGTTGATTTCACATTTTGTATGTACTCTTATTATAAGAGGTGTGCTGATAACAAGAATATTTCGTGATGAATTGGCATGCATAAAAAAACTTTTGTAATTTTTATTTAGGTTACTATAGACTAGCAAAATGTTCAGGTTAAGCGGTGGTATTAAAGAGGAGAAACCAAAAACGGTTGGTGAATGGTGATTATGGATGGTAAGAGCAATGATGCGTTGTCAGTTATTTGCAACACCAAAATAAGCGAAAAAACACATCTTCTAACTGATATATTCGTAAATTTTTGTAGTTTGATAATTTGTTTCATTGGAGTTGAGTACGACATCTTAAGCCAACATATTGTTACATGCATCATCAATTCATCACCAAATGAATCTATCACCCTCAAATCACTAGTTTTTAAAAAGAAAATAATGTACATCTTAATGTGCATAAATTGTTTTGTAAGCGAAATATAATTGTAATTTTCTTAACTACATGATAAGCACTAAATGGTTTATTAAGGTATGTTTTTTAGATAACTGGCCATTAGTTTAGGTCGAACACAGTTTGTAGAAAACTTTTTGTGTCAAATTCTTACATGCTCCTTTGTTGTTTGTTATTTTGCAGTACTGTGTGGATGGTCATGTAGAAACCGAGTTTTAGAAAGGATTAAAAGAAGGGGCATTGGTGAAGGTGATCCTAGATGTATTTTCATCTTGAGAATAAAAGGATACCTACCATAAAGAGTGGTAAGTGTTCTTTTATTATCAATATCAAATGCATCTAGGATCGTCTTCATCGCTGACCCTGCGGAAAACGTTGAAAGATCGGGGATGCATTACTTAAGAACTAATCATGCCGGAGTCATGCAAGGTATTTTAAAATAGTACTAGCATAGACAAACCTATTTGTTATTACTGTGATAGGTTACAGATTCATTTGTCACACATAAACGACGCCCATAAAAAATGATGCTGCATTTATTTTCCCTTCTTTATTGGTTTTGTTAATTTATTATTATCATATCTTCTGCCCACAATCGGATAATCATAAATAAATGTTTAGAACAAAATATTTATTCTTCAAATGCTAAAATAAAATTTTAGGTTAAATGTTGCACAATAATTATTCTGAAAAATAGACAAAATATTTAATAAATTTTTAGAAAGTGGATACTGGACAATGCAACTTCAAGGTTAGTTCCTGACTCTTCGGTTGCCAAAACTTTTATATAATTTATTTTTCAAAATGTGTTCAGGCATACAAAACGAATACTCAAACCTGGAAACTTATATTTCACAATCTGAAACTCCATTTTGTATTTTACACATTGAATTCCATTTTTGTCTTTATACTAGGATTGTAAGCCGCGCGTTGCCGCGGAAGTCGGATTTTAAATGTGGTGCCGTTCCAAAATTAAAAAAAAAAGAAACAAAAAAAAACAACACTGTAGCTACTGTAGCAAAATATTATTTTTAATGAAGTTACTGTTCACCCTCACAAAAGTACTGTAGCGAAGGGTGAACAGTAACCCCACGCTAAATGTAATATAGTATAATTCTTTTTGTCATCTATAAGTATGATAGCTCTTTCTCCAAGTTAGGAAATAGTGCAATGAAGCTGTGGACTCGGATATCCAAGTACTGCAACTACAAGCAATTTAGATTTCATTTTGTGGACATGTTTGTCTTGATAATTTTGCACAATATATGGGGTAGCTTTGGAAGGCACATATGTGTTAATAGGTAAGTTATGTAGAGTTTTTAAAGCATGATATTTGGCTGTAAATTTTGTGTCTATTCTATGAATGGTGTGCCACGACGCATGCTTATTTTAGTATACGAGTTCTTAATTTTAAAGGCTAATATGTGCTCACAAGTCTTGTTTCTTTACATTTGTTGTAAGTGTTCATCGGTACTAGTTTTGTACAGATTGCTTTCATGGGCAATGTAAAAATAATAGATACTCTGTCAAAAGGTTTGAAATGTGGTCTTTAGTACTCATTCTAGAGTCTATTAAAATTGCATGCAGATTAGTACGTCCTTTATATAGCTGTATGAATATTGTATCGGTTTACAGACACTACAAGAATCGACGCTTTTAGTCACGACCCAAAATTGTGGCTAATAGCCAATTTGTCGTGGCTATAAACTTATTGTCACGAAAATTCGTGACAAAATGATCGTGGCAATAGGCCCGTGGCTAAAGACTTTTTGTCACGTCTGGCTCATACCTTTAGTCACGACTCTTTTAGCCACCAAAGTCAACTACTTTTAGTCACGACCAGGCGTCACTGTACAGTTTGGAAAAATATAATAAAAAAACCAATTAAAATATTATTAAAACTTTTTGTCACGACAGCCCGTGACTAAATGTATATTAATATTTAATTGAAAAACTTTTTGCCATGACCAGGCCGTGACAAAAGAGAAGTATTAAAATAATGTTAACCTTTTAACCACGACGTCTCGTTGCTATAAGTATACTGGTAGTTTAGGTGTAAACTTTTAGACACGACACACTCGTGTCTAAAGGCTCAAACATAAAACTATGTTCCATTTTTAGTCACGACCTGTTGTGGCTAAAAGCAGTGTATTTTTTTAATGATATATGATTATTGCTGTTATAAAAGTTTAGTAACATCCTTTACGTTACGTGCTTATGAAAATAGTAGTCGTTAGATGTTATAGTAATTACAGTTTTATTAATCTTTAACATCTAATTGTTGTTTCAAGGAAGCAATCATGCGAAACATCCTATGTGTCAGCCGGATGAGTTCTAGTATTATGAATTGGAAGTCACTACAAGAAAAGTGGCCTATAGTGACGAAAGCAGTTTCGTCACTAACAATGTAAAAAAGTGGTCACAAACCTGTTAGTGACCAAACTCAAGTCGTCACCAGTCGCCACTAGCTCCGTCACTGAATCAATTAGAGACGAATATATGCGTCGTCACTAATTTGTGACCAGATTAGTCATCACTTTTTAATCCGATTAGTGACGAAATTTTTCGTCACAGCTTTGATAGTGACGAAAAAATTCGTCACTGATGTTTACAATTAGTGACGAGAAAATGGTCACAGACTACATATAGTTAGAGACCAAAAAGGTCGTCACTAATTATGAAATTGTAGCAAAAAAAAAGGAACTAATGTTGGTTTTACTGCATAATTGCTTTTGCAAACAAACTAAAATCGACAAATCTGTGGCAATACAAATGCAAATCTAACATATTAACTTCAGGCATAAATACTAATTTTTTTCACAAAACACAAATAGCACGGTTGAAACTCGACATAAGACCAACCAATAACCTATCATCACTAACCATGCCTTCAACACTTATGTTAAAATATATCTGCATTATCATGTTGGCGAATGGGTCTTGATTGGGGCCCAGATATCTGCTCCATTGCTGCTAGCACTCCCATTGTACATGAAGCCGGAACTAGACACAAGCCCTTGCTTCTCAAGTTAAATTCCTGCAAAACAATAACAATATCAATGGTTTTCTCACCAACTGGGTCATAAAACAAGCAGATCGAAAAGCTTGTATAATGGTCATATGATTTACCATTAACTCAAGTTAAAAACTATCATAATCAATAGTTCACTTGCTTCGCAGTTTGGCTCTTGCCCCAGGAGAGGTGGACTACTTGTTGGCCAGTCTGGGTTCCATGCATCTTTAGTATTGCTTCTTCAGCAGATCTCCTGCAAGCACACGATAATCATTATCAAGTTTAAACACAAGTCATTGAGATAAAAATACGCCTGAATATAAATATATAGCGATAAAAATACATAAATGGACATCTTCCTAAACATCCCAAGAGAAGATTCTAACTGGTAATCATAAGATATTAGGCTTGCCATTAACTCGTGCTTTAACTACGAAATAACAATTTTATTAATTAAATCAATTTGGTGGTTTTAAAAATACACTTTGCTTGACTTACGGCCCATTTGACGCATTCCCTTTTAAGCTAACTATAGTCAGTTTTTTCACACTTGACTCGTTAGAGGAAGTTAACCCATCCAACGAATTTTCCAAGCTCATGTATTTATCTTACTTTGAGATGAAAACAGTAACATGTTCTATATCATTCCATCAAGCATTTTAAACTAAAATTACCTCAATATAGTGGTTTGACTTTGCTACAGAACTGATAAGCGATCAACTCCGTTTAAAGAACAGTAAGAGGCTTTTTTGTTTAAATAATTGTGATATCAGTATAATTACAGGTTCCTGAATGATGAAAATCATATTACAAACCTTGTAATGATTCACCATCATATCTTTCTCGAACCTCTCATCCGTCCTGCCTTTCATTCTCTTGATTACCTGATTTTCTACGCAAACCAAAAAAGCACACATGTCACAGAAGCCAATATGTAAACCACTTTGGAAGTCACATGAGTAGTTAACTAACCGAAATTGCAATGATTACAAACAGTAATCTTGTGAGGGTCAATAAATCACACCTATCATGTAGAGCTTGCATTGCATTTTAAACAATCTATTGATGTAGCAAAAAAACATAGTTAGAGTGGGATAAATTGAGTGGTTCAGACATCCCATTCTTCCAAAATGGCCATTTTTTGCAGAAATTTAGTAGTTGAAGCAAAATATATCGACACTCGCAACAAACTGAATGCCTTACAACAAGATTTTAAGTAGCATCATAACAATTTAAAAACATCTATGGTAACTAGCATATCATACTACTATTTTTGCAAGCATTTTCTCACTATTTACGAGGAAAAGTAAAGTAAAATGCAGACTGTACTAGTCTATAATGAAATCGTGACGACAGACATCGCTATATTGTGCACGTAATTTTTTTTTATGAAGTTAGTCTGATCAGTAACCTCCTAAATTTGGTTGATTCTAAATATATGAAGTGCAAGGAACATAGATTACTCAACTGCATCCCGACTAAATATTGATTTCAAGGACCGCATTTCTCCATCTTATTTTCTTGTTTTAGAGGTACCACAAAATGTGCATTCAATATTCGAAAACAGTTAGCTCAACTTCTCAACGCATAGCTTCGGTAAGGCCTAGTAACTATAAGTATGTAAAAGAAACACAACTTAACAATGGTGACTGTTCTGTAACTTCACAAACAGAATTTGCACAAGTATACCAATCTGAGTTTCGCATATTACTATTGCTGCCTAAACCTCGGTTTACACTAACTGAGCAACTGAACAAGTATCCATGAAGAACACAACACATAACTAATACTATCATCATCTTATAGTTCAAATTTATACAGCTCCATTTTCAACTTAAATTATTTCCTAGACTTATAAAATCTTGAAAAACCTTTATGACTTCAAGCTTTATACCGTACCAAATACCACCATGTAAAAAAAACTATTAGCAGTAGAGTGCATATCAGTTCTGCATTTTTCAAAGTTTCATAAGACAGGAAGCCGCTTATTCAAAGTTCTTATTTGGGATGAATTCAAAACTATTCTCATAGCACATAATTAAGCCTAAAATCTTTAACTAATGAATTTGATCAAAAAATTTCAAGCGATAACTATTTTTCCGAATATTATTAGATTTTCTCACAAAATAAGGAAATGCCAACACTAGTTCACCAAGTACTTATGTACAAGAATAAGTACAAATAATAAGCAATATCAAACACCCCTTACTCTAACATAAGCACAATGTTGCAAAAATCGTGAGTAGGTGGTGAGGCGGTTGCAGGCCTTGTAGTGATTAATAACCGATTACATGGCCGATTACCTTGTAATCGCCGATTACAAGGCTGATTACCTTGTAAAAATCAACAAGGTGAAAGGCCGTGCACCTTGTAATCACCAATTACAAGGCCGAGTTGACCGATTTTTGCAACATTGCATAAGCATAATCATACCATCCAAACACTAATAACGTTTTATCTACTATACAAAACCACAATAAGCATATAATCACAATTAGGCTAAGTTCGGCGACGAGCTTTTTGGAGCGTTTAGAAGCATATAACATTCCTATAGCACAAAACCAAAAATCACCCTCCACAATTAATTACATACAGTGATTATCAAGTGTTTTGATAGAAAGTTAAAATGATAATTAGATTTAAAAACCCTAATATTAGCACTCAATCAAACTCAATTGATTTCACAATCCTAATAACAGGTTACAAACTCAATCGAACAACAGGTTACAAATAACAGAGATAATTGATGATAGTAAAATCAGAAATTAACCTTATAGATGACTCAGAATCAGAGACGACGACGGTGATTGTGAAGTGACGACGGTGCTCTCGATGTCGCGACGGTGTGACGACGGTGATCTCGATGTCGCGACGCTGGTGATGATGACGGTGCGACGAAGGTGATGATGGCGGTGCAATGGCGGTGATGGTAACAGAACGAAGATGATGATGGAGATCGCCGGCGATCTTCTGCTAGGGTTTAATTTTTGGATTTGAGATATTTAATATTTATGAATAGGGGAAGTTTGTGAATGACGGGTTAATATTCAGTTTTTTTTTTTTTTTTTTTTTTTTTTTTAACAAGTTTCATTCCTCTAGTTATAAAAGGAAAATTTGATAATATATGTGTTACTTTATTGAATATACATGTTTGATAAAAAAGGTTCACACTTTTAAGTGTGGAGAAAAATCTAAAAACGCTTCCACGCTTATAGGTGTGAAGGTTATTTGCAACTCACAAATTCTCCACACTTCCTCAAATTGTGGAGAATTATGTAGAACTGTAAGGGGGGGGGGGGGGGGGGGTTGAATAAGGCATTTTCGACTAACTTGAAGTTTACAAACTGCTAGTCTCAAATATCACCAAGTGGTTATACAACAAGCACAACAATCAACCACAATCACAACCACAATATAAAGCGAGTAAATAACACCACAATTTATAGTAGTTCGGGATGGGGGGTTTAGACCGTCCGTACATCCAGTTGCGAATCCACGACTCCTATACTATTACTAAGTAAAGTCCTTTCGGTGGACTATAAACCGTTACACCTTCACTCCACCGATATGCACAATGATCAACGCTCACTAAGAAGAGCTACTCCAATGATATTCCACCCTCGAAAAGCACCCACAAGAATCTCATGATCCGACATACCACTAAGACCAAAAATACCACTAAGACCATAAAGACTTCCCTACCGGAAGTATCAAACCGCAACTAGATCAACTCCCGATCTATGCTTGACCACCATGGCACAAGACTTTCTTTACAATAAAATTGAATGATTGATATATTTGTTTGTTCAATCAATCCCTAACCTTACCTAGAGACTCGATTCTAGTAGAAAGCGTATAGAGAAGAAGACCCTTGAAACAATTCACAAGACTGGATTAGGTACTTGTGAATCTTCTCTTGCGAAAGACAAGTTTTCTTTCAATTGATGATAGATAAGAAGCTTAGAACATAATGAGATAGTAGACTTAGAGGTTTGAGAGAGAAGAAAACAGAGAGAAAGAATGTATTGGCAAGAGGTGAGTGTTAAATGGCAAGAGTGGGGTATTTATAACCAAACCACAAAAACTCCCAGACGTGATCGACGCACTGGGAAGGCGATGGCGCATTACCCAGCGTGTCGCATCACATCCCAAGATTTTTTTCGGCTTTGGTTATTTATTCCCGAATCTTGTTAAATCCCCAATTGTACTTCACCTTTAACCTTTCCAATAACAATCCAACACTCAAAATGTGATAAGGTCAACCAACTCATTTAGCCAAGGTTATGTATTTAAAAACATTTGGTGAAGTGAAAACTAGGTGGTTAGGGGTTTAGTCCAATTTTAAATAGAAAGAGAAGAACCATTGGACATTGGGTAATAACCTTTGAGTGTTCTAAAAGGGTTGATTATTACATGATAGATAAAACTTTGCCTGCCACATTTGAAATTTAAATTTCAAATTTAAAAACTAGTTGTTGGTGGATGAGTCGTATTATTTGATATGTTGAGTGTGTAAGAGTGTGTGTCATAGATGTGTAAGAATGTATGAGTAAAATGAGTTAGCATTACAAGCCTTGGAGAGGAAGGGTTAGGGTGTGTGTGTGTATGTGTGTAATTTGTAATTCAAATCCAAGCTAGTATATGATTTTGAGAGATAAGTTGTATGTGTCATAGAAGCAGGACACAAGAACAGTATAATATTGTTGGAGAAGTAAGGTAATACACAATGCGTAAGGATGTATAAGAGTGTGTGTTTGCAATGGTGAGATATAAGGAAGGTGATATCTAAATACAAGTTCAAATTCAAATTGAAATGGTTGTATGTGTGTGCGTGTGCACGCGCGCGCATGTGTGTATGAATGAAGCGTTTGGGGTGTGTGTGTTTGTGTTTCAAATTTAAGTGATAAACATTCGTGAGGAAGAAGAAGTGTATAGTTGGCTTAGATGGGAATGTTGTAGTGTAGGGGAGAACAATACAACAAATACAAAGGTTGTAAGGGAATGTAAGAGGGAATGTTTGTGTGGGAGATTTTCAAACTACTTTAAATAAGGATTATATTTAAAAACATTTAAAAGATGATTACACAATTAGCACTTGAAAGCAAGTATTTAAACTTGTTAATCCTTGATTAATCTACAATTAAATCATCCACTAATCATCTTGATGCCACGTAAGAAGAGTGTTTTGTAACAAGGTAAATCAACATCTCATAAATGAGAGAATTATGATTACGCAAAGTGACCTCGGCTTAAATGATCAATAAGGGAGTAAGAAGAGTGTTTTGTAACAAGGTAAATCAACATCTCATAAATGAGAGAATTATGATTACGCAAAGTGACCTCGGCTTAAATGGTCAATAAGGGAGTAAACCCGTTACGTGAATAGAATAGATTAGCGTAAGGATTATGATCACTTGAATACTTTCCTTTGAAGTTCTATTGAAAGTATAAACATCCAAGGATTGAGGAAAAACAATTTTCCTTGGCTAGAGGCTTCGTAAAAACGTCAAGAGTTGGCATTCTATAAAATCAAAAGGACTTTGTTTTGGAAACCTCTCTAAGTCTAAATTTTTAAAGGAAACTTCTTAAATATCATGTTCGAACCTGAATTGAAAGATGCACCTTAGTCGGGTAAGAGGAAAGTCGAGTTGGAAAAACTAAAACCACCAAGATTAACGAAGCTGGCATGCTGGCCAGGGGTGGCTCGTGTCAGGCACAAATTTCTTGGTTTTTTATTTTTAGCTATCGCTTATGTTTTTAAGTGTCATGAATGTATATTTGTCATCATTAAAATATTATAAGAGTCTTGGTCATTATTGCACCAACATATTTAATTCTCCGCACTTCCTCAAAGTGTGAAGAATTGTGTTACAAATAATAGGTAGAGAAATCATATAATTCTTCACACTTAAAAGTGTGGAGTTATTTTTCACAAAACTATGAGTGTGAAAAATATATTGTTTTACAAGTTTTCCATACTTATTAATGTAATCAATTTTTACAAATCATTAAGTGTTAATAAACAGATAAAATTTTACGTACTATTAAAAAGTGTGAAAATAAAAGCGTGTAAAAACAACTATTGTAATGGATCATGTACAAAACTTTTAAATTGGCTAATCTTAAATTTTATTTATTAATTTAAGTGGAAAATTTCCCATTTTCAATAACTTTTATTAAACTTAACAAGTACACCGTGTACTTAAAACGTTTAGAAAAACAAAAAACAACAACAACAACAACAACAATTATTATTATTATTATTATTATTATTATTATTATTATTATTATTATTATTATTATTATTATTATTATTATTATCACTTTATTAGAAACTAATAAGATTTATAAAAAGTTAGTGGGAAGCCGAGATGCTAACTGGGCTTCCACTCTTCTAATTATAGAAAAGCAAATCCTACTAAAAATTATTATTATTATTATTATTATTATTATTATTATTATTATTATTATTATTATTATTATTATTATAAAACCATCGCTTTTCATTAGAGACATGAAAAATTACATAAAATTGGAGGGGAGTCTGGACACGATCTGTGCTCCCACTCCTTTTTTAATACAAAAACTAACTCGATGAAAAATAAAATCACTTTATTAGAAATTCATACGATTTACAAAAAATTAGTGGCGAACCGCGATACTATCTAAGCCCTCACTCCTCTAGTTATAGCAAAGTTAATCCTATTATTATTGTTATTATTATTGTTGTTATTAGTCTTGTTATTATTATTATTATTATTATTATTATTATTATAAATTGATAATTATTTTCATTAACAGAGATTACATAGAAAGTAGATCTAGAAATAGATCTACCCAGAAATTATTCATACAAATAAGAAAACTTGAATCATCTAACAACTCTATCCTTTTCTCTAGCTTCTCTCTTCCATGCTTCAACATCCCGAACAATTTTACTAAGAAGGGTAGTCGCCAAAGTTTCCTGGTTGTAGGGGGGCGGTGGCCTTGAAAGTGAAACCGTAGAAAGCCAAAGAGAGGGGAACGAGAGGAAAGGAGAGGGAAATAGAGATAGATAGATCGCAAGCCATAAAGAGGAAAGAGAATGAAGAAAACCTTAATCATCTAACAACTCTATCCTTTTCTCTAGCTTCTCGCTTCCGAGCTTCAACGTCTCAAACAATTTCACTAAGAAGGGTAGTCACCAAAGTTTCCTGGTTGTAGGGGCGGTGGCCTTGAAAGTAAAACTGTAGAAAGCCAAAGAAATGGGAACGAGAGGAAATGAGAGGGAAAGAAATGGCTACGACAGAGTTATCCGGACCACCGACATTTTTATTATTTTTATTATTATTTTTATAAAAACATCACTTTATTATAAAATCATATGATTTACAAGAAATTAGTGAGGAGCCGAGATACTAACTCAGCCCCCACCCCTAAAAAAAATCGTATAAGTACGGGTTAAAATGAGGAAGCAAGTGTTATTGAGATATGCTATTAAACATATGAGACCTAGACTTCAAATTTTTTAAAAGTAACAATGCATATAAACGTTATAAATAAAATTTAACTTTGATAAAAATACACTGTTGGTCCCTAAACTTTTCAAAGAACATCACCATGCCCCCTAAGTTTGCATTTTCGTCGCCGTGCGTCCCTCCTCAAGTTTTTTGAGGCCGATTGCGTCCCTTGACCCGTTTTCCGTTAGTTAACGTCTGTTATTTCCCCCCATGTGCCTTGCACATGAGGGCAAAATTGTCATTTTATCATTTTGGTTAATTTTGTTGGTGGTACAACCTTAGGGACGAACGGTGTATTTAATCAAAAAGTTATAACATCACTACTACCATAATCTCTTTATCTATTTTTCCTGCTTCTCTCTCTAAATTTCTACTTTTCTCTCTAAAATTAACACCACCATTCTCAAATCTCATTCACCCAGTCCACTAAAAAACATAAACCCAATCAAACAACAATCCCATAAATATCTAACTTTATAATCATTCTTGAATCGACAATAATAAATACAGTTCACCAATAAAATATGTGAATATTCAAAAGAAAATGTTACATAACAGACTTTCTTAATGTTGTTACAAATTCATGATTCATATACATGATGTTTTAGAAATGTTACTAACAACAATAAACAAAGTTCTTTATATCTAGTTTGTTATGAAGATACAACAATGCACCAAAAGCTATCATCATCGAGCATGTGGACACAAACAATGTCGAGAGGCTCATTATTAGTCTTGATGGTAATGTGAAGAGAATATATATATCTGCGATAAATAATAAGAATTGTTAATGAAGAATGCAATGAAATAATATAAAATGTCTTATGAGATTATATAACAAGAGAACGATCTTTGACAAGTTAACATGCAATAACTCACTCTTCAAAGGATATGAGGCCATCGTTGTTCACATCGAAAAGCATGAAAACTTCTGATGGGGCACAATGCAACTCCCCTAAAACCTTTCCCCTATAAGAGATCCATCTCTTACAACGTTTGACTCAGACGAAGGGAACACAGGAACGCATACGACTACATTTTAAGCATGTACTTCATAGACGTTAACTAAAAAGATAAGCCAACCCAGGTTGAACAAGACTTGAAAAATAGATATGATGTAATTTTGAGAGAGGGTATCAATCAGGGGACTTTTCAGGTAATAGATACGATATTAGATTGTCCAGAAACTTGATTTTTGACGAAAGAAGTAGAAATGTAGCAATTATAGTTTAATAATTAAATCACGAAAGTTTTCCTCTGCCATACCAAGTGTCGATGTGATATATTCGCGAAAAGTAATTTGCCTTACAATATCAAGACCACGTTAGAAATTGCAAATAGCCTAAATAAGAACCACCAACCTGGAAATAAGGACATGCTGCTTAATTGTAGCAAGAAATTCTCGTACTCCTCCATTATAGAAGTATAGCGAAGGGTATGCTAGACCTGCACAAGGGTTTTGGTCAGGCTGGAATCAATTAGATCAAAATAGAAATCATGTTGCTATTGAAAGTGTCATGCATTATTGTGTTATTCTAGTTTCAAGTTTAGCTGGTCATGTACTTCAACAACAATAAAAACTTAATGTTACACATACACGAAATCAAATTGGCAATCAAGACTAGCAAGAAAATCATAGGTATATTTGCTCTATCGCATGCACAATTGCACAGGTAAACTTGAAAACTTTATTAACAAAATATATTAGATGCAATTATAGTGCAAAAGAATTTAAGGGCTTACAGATGATAAAACAACAATGACGTACTGCCACCTAATTGTTGGTGTATGCCGATGAGTAGACTGAATATTAGAGAATGGTATTGCTTTTATAGTATACAAATTTTTGTCTGCATACAGCAACACTAAGAATTAGACCTACAGTTCCACCAAAAATCAAATGCATACGCATATACATAAAGTATGTAGGACATAGACACTTTTTTTTAAAGGCAAATAACACACCCTACACTATACCTATGTCCCAAGTGAGACTTGAACCCTTAACCCCTTGGTGTAGGAACACCTTAGAATTCACCCAAATACCACCAGGCTAAAAGACCTTTATACAATAAGTATGACATAGTAACTGATACAATTTAAAAAAATGTAAGCAGCTGCTTAGCAATCCCTAACATTGGTGGTCCTGCTACAAGGTGGATTACACAGAGGTAAGCATTAATGGTAAAACCAGCAATATCAGATGCCATCATGTTTTACCACGCCATTGTAATTTCTTAAAGGAATGACAAAATATCTTATGAGTTGCACCGTCAGAAGATAATTATACGCATAAATACATATAAAATATCAAAACATGGACGCTAACCTCTCTTAGACAGCCTCGCATTTGAGCTTTGGCCTTTATAAGGTATCCACGTCTATTATGGCAAAAAGAAGCATGTTTTACTATCATGATAAAAATAGAATATGTATACAACATTACATAGTTCCAATGGAACATTACCATAGATAGTGAAGAACCTTGCTTAATCAACTTCAAACGGCCACTAATCCTCTCTGTAGCATATTGAGTTGGATGGATGGTCACGTTATCCTTCAAGTACACTATTTCTGAATCTTCTAGGTCGCTAGAAGAGCTTCGCTTACTACTGTTAGTACGGGTCATGCTTAACGATGTAACAATTCGCATTTTCAGGTTAACTTTTATTCCCGAAAATTTTACTATTCACTTTTTACTATTCACATCAAAAATTTTTATTTCATATTCTCGTAAGTTAAACTATTTTAATGATAATCCGAGAATTTCACACTCGTCGGATCATTTCTACAAAAATAACAAAGCCGTGTCCGAGATTTACTTTTAGGTTTAAACGTCATTCCAGCATCCCGATATGTCCATAAAACATTATAAACAATAGAAATATGGTTTTCTCTCATTTTAGGACAATTCCAAAAGTTTTGGAATTTTACGTTTTTCAGTTCAGCGTTTTACGCGAATTACGCGTTTTAGACCCGTGTTTCCAGTTTTTAGCAGGGTTTTAGCACCCGATAGAACCTACCACTCATTTTATATTTTATTATGGAGTATATTGATAAGTTCTAGCATATTTATAAGTTTTATATTTTTAGGATACCCGGTTTTACGTTTCGTGACTTAACAACTTACGGTTAGCAATTTACGGAGTCAAAACTAGCTACATACTTAGGATATTATCATCCAAAGACCATGACTACTCATCTAGTCACCCTATCCATATAAAAACCGACTTAGGGGGGGGGGAGTCACCATGTGTGGTTAAATCTTGACCATTGATTCTTTAGATCATTACTTAATTACAACTTTGTCACCAAGTTATTGTAATTTCCTAGTAAGCTTCCTAACCTCCTCTTCATAGTATAAATACAAGCTCATTTGCTTCCTTTCTCATCAATAAAAACGCCACAACATAAATACCTAGCACCATGATCCTTTGATCTTCAAACTACAAGTTACACTACAAAGTTCAATGTCTTAGTATTCTCTACCTAGTTCTTAAGTTTGTTTGGTGATTCCATGGTTGAATTAAGAGCTACACAAGGTTACTAGGGCTGAAGTTAATGGGTTTTCACAAGGGTTCTATCAAGGCTAGCAAGGGTTACAAGAGTTATGGTGAAGGGTTTACAAGCTTAGGTTTAGTGTCCTAGTTCTATACTTGACTTCCTTTCTTTAGAAAGCCAAAAGTTGTAAGCAAACCCTAACATACTCCTTGCTTAATTATCATTTTCATGCTCTTTGTTTTCCTTTCATGCTATATATGTTCTTGTTATTGTGTTCATGATGTTTATAAATGGATAAAACGAGTATTGGTATACATATGTTAACTTATGACAAGTAAACAAGCAAACTAGTGATTTTTATGGAAAACCATGACCAAAATAGTACAACTATGATATTTGACACCTACTTACTGTTAAAGAGGACTTAACAAGGAAAACATAGCAATTTGAATCACCCAAAATGAATACCCGAGTCAAAAGTTATGATCATTTGAAGCTAGCGAAACCAAAACGGCAAAACTGCCTATGCAAACTGTTTTGCATTCTGCCAATTTTGAAAGTCCCACTTCTGGTCCGATTCATCAAAAAGTTAAAACACGAAAGTTATCCGGAACGACGTTTTCGTTCAGGAATAAAGAAGCTCGAGCCCTGAAAACGCTTTCTGAGTGATAATTTTCTTCAAATTCTTAACAGCCAATTTTTAGACCAAAGTTACTATATAATGATTGTAATTAGATGAGACCAAGAGGTCTAATGACCTAAAGCCAAGACCACAACCATGGCTAAAGCCAAGGTTGAGTCTCAAGACCATGGTAACATGACCAAGGTTACGGCAAAGCCACGGCTAAAGACCATATAACTTTTAAAGATCAAAAACTTATATATATGTTATCAAATACTACAATAGTAGGGAGCCTCATGTGAGGCGTTCATTAAGTAAGCCGTCGAGATGAGTTGTGGATTTACGAATTAAAGTGTCCTGGCTCCTCGAACGTTTACTACATGACTTCTGAATTATGTCGACCCGAACGGTAGTAAGAGATATACAAACTATACATGTTTCATAGACCACTTATATTCAAAGACTTACACTATATACTAAGTACTACATCATGAACTATATGCAAGACATATATAGCCAATTCTTCGTATTCTTAGACGTTACTCCAAACCTAA
Source organism: Artemisia argyi (assembly GCA_030686995.1). Lineage (NCBI taxonomy): Eukaryota > Viridiplantae > Streptophyta > Magnoliopsida > Asterales > Asteraceae > Artemisia > Artemisia argyi. Next base: position 17,614 of record JARVZY010002245.1, read on the forward strand.
GTTGCAACGTTCTATTATAGGCTGCTCTTAGAGACTTTCGCGATTCGACTACCACTTTCATTTCACATCACTTAAGCTTAAGGTGAGTCATAGCCCCTACTCTTTTCATACTTGTTTTAACTCTTTGGGGTGGGGGGGATACATGCACAACTACTTGCTTACTTGTACAAATACTCAAAACATTTATACTTGATTGTTTTATACTTGATTGTCTTATACTTGATTGCATTATACTTGATTTCATACATACATGATTGTGTTATACTTAATTGCGTTATACTTGATTGTGTTACTACCAGTGGCTCCAGATTAAGTTGCTGGATGACCATTGAGACTGCCAATGGCTCCAGATTAAGTTGCTGGATGACCATTGAGACTTCCGGTGGCTCCAAATTAAGTTGTTGGATGACCATTGAGGCTATTGATACGTCCTAACATTTGCGAATGTTGGATACATCATAAACGTGAGGTCTTCGGAGATGAAGAGTAGACTCACGACTAATTGCTTAATTGTTTTGATGAACTTATACATGTATTAATCATACTATATTGTAGCAGTGGGTTGTGAACACACAGGTTACAAGTCTCTTATGGCGGGACTTGTAACTGAGTGGATTCACGATGCTTTTGCTGTGTGAACATTCTTTTAAGGCTTTTCAACTGTTTTAAGACAAACTCTATGAACTCACCAACCATTGTGTTGACACTTTAGCATGTTTATCTCAGGTTAGTAAGGCGATAACTAGTGCGTGAAACTTAGAGTCAAGCTGCGGTATTTTGGGGGTGTTACAGATTGGTATCAGAGCCTTGGTTATAGAGAACTAGGTTTCATTTAGTGCCTAGACTATAACTGCTATATACGTTGGGACCTTCCTCTTTATTTGCCTTACACACAGTTCATACGCATACGCTTTTTGGTAGTTGTTGGTTTAGTTCCACGTTGTTAGATGATATGACTTTAGTATTATAAGGAGCCTCAGAGATTCGTCGAGTCATTAAAAACATGGAGCTCAGTAATAACTAATTATTTAACTTGATCTTGTGACAGTTCTTGTTTGATGAGACACAAGATTTGAGTTAAATAATATTATTGCTTAGCTTTAGGGATTGATGACTTGATTATCTTACTATCGGCCTCAGAAGGCGGATTTTATGTCGGAAATTCTTAAGTAGGATGATTTAGAATCTCCTTATTTAAATGGATTGGGACGCCTCTTCAGTTAAATAAAGAAATTGTAAATCACCGAACCATAAGTTTATGATCCCTTACTTACATAAATTTGGACGCTTCTTTATGTAAGTAATGAGTTATAAATAAGTGGGCTTAATTGTAGCCGATACAACTCCTTAACCAGAACCTTAGACGAATCAGAGTAAACACCACTATTTTAGAGATCCTGAAATCCCGAATTCTTTTAGACACACCGTAAGTAGTTAACATCAACTGAACTTCGGGACGAAGTTCTCCTTAAGGGGTAGAGACTGTAACAATTCGCATTTTCAGGTTAACTTTTATTCCCGAAAATTTTACTATTCACATCAAAAAATTTTATTTCATATTCTCGTAAGTTAAACTATTTTAATGATAATCCGAGAATTTCACACTCGTCGGATCATTTCTGCAAAAATCACAAAGCCGTGTCCGAGATTTACTTTTAGGTTTAAACGTCATTCCAGCATCCCGATATGTCCATAAAACATTATAAACAATAGAAATATGATTTTCTCTCATTTTAGGACAATTCCAAAAGTTTTGGAATTTTACGTTTTTCAGTTCAGCGTTTTACGCGAATTACGCGTTTTAGACCCCTGTTTCCAGTTTTTAGCAGGGTTTTAGCACCCGATAGAACCTACCACTCATTTTATATTTTATTATGGAGTATATTGATAAGTTCTAGCATATTTATAAGTTTCATATTTTTAGGATACCCGGTTTTACGTTTCGTGACTTAACAACTTACGGTTAGCAATTTACGGAGTCAAAACTAGCTACGTACTTAGGATATTATCATCCAAAGACCATGACTACTCATCTATTCACCCTATCCATATACAAACCGACTTAGGGGGGGGGGGGAGTCACCATGTGTGGTTAAATCTTGACCATTGATTCTTTAGATCGTTACTTAATTACAACTTTGTCACCAAGTTATTGTAATTTCCTAGTAAGCTTCCTAACCTCCTCTTCATAGTATAAATACAAGCTCATTTGCTTCCTTTCTCATCAATAAAAACGCCACAACATAAATACCTAGCACCATGATCCTTTGATCTTCAAACTACAAGTTAGACTACAAAGTTCAATGTCTTAGTATTCTCTACCTAGTTCTTAAGTTTGTTTGGTGATTCCATGGTTGAATTAAGAGCTACACAAGGTTACTAGGGCTGAAGTTAATGGGTTTTCACAAGGGTTCTATCAAGGCTAGCAAGGGTTACAAGAGTTATGGTGAAGGGTTTACAAGCTTAGGTTTAGTGTCCTAGTTCTATACTTGACTTCCTTTCTTTAGAAAGCCAAAAGTTGTAAGCAAACCCTAACATACTCCTTGCTTAATTATCATTTTCATGCTCTTTGTTTTCCTTTCATGCTATATATGTTCTTGTTATTGTGTTCATGATGTTTAAAAATGGATAAAACGAGTATTGGTATACATATGTTAACTTATGACAAGTAAACAAGCAAACTAGTGATTTTTATGGAAAACCACGACCAAAATAGTACAACTATGATATTTGACACCTACTTACTGTTAAAGAGGACTTAACAAGGAAAACATAGCAATTTGAATCACCCAAAATGAATACCTGAGTCAAAAGTTATGATCATTTGAAACTAGCGAAACCAAAACGGCAAAACTGCCTATGCAAACTGTTTTGCATTCTGCCAATTTTGAAAGTCCCACTTCTGGTCCGATTCATCAAAAAATTAAAACACGAAAGTTGTCCGGAACGACGTTTTCGTTCAGGAGCAAAGAAGCTCGAGCCCTGAAAACGCTTTCTGAGTGATAATTTTCTTCAAATTCTTAACAGCCCATTTTTAGACCAAAGTTACTATATAATGATTGTAATTAGATGAGACCAAGAGGTCTAATGACCTAAAGCCAAGACCACAACCATGGCTAAAGCCAAGGTTGAGTCTCAAGACCATGGTAACATGACCAAGGTCACGGCAAAGCCACGGCTAAAGACCATATAACTTTTAAAGATCAAAAATTTATATATATGTTATCAAATACTACAATAGTAGGGAGCCTCATGTGAGGAGTTCATTAAGTAAGCCGTCTAGATGAGTTGTGGATTTACGAATTAAAGTGTCCTGGCTCCTCGAACGTTTACTACATGACTTCTGAATTATGTCGGCCCGAACGGTAGTAAGAGATATACAAACTATACATGTTTCATAGACCACTTATATTCAAAGACTTACACTATATACTAAGTACTACATCATGAACTATATGCAAGACATATATAGGCAATTCTTCGTATTCTTAGACGTTACTCCAAACCTAAGTTGCAACGTTCTATTATAGGCTGTTCTTAGAGACTTTCGCGATTCGACTACCACTTTCATTTCACATCACTTAAGCTTAAGGTGAGTCATAGCCCCTACTCTTTTCATACTTGTTTTAACTCTTTGGGGGGGGGGGGGGGGGGATACATGCACAACTACTTGCTTACTTGTACAAATACTCAAAACATTTATACTTGATTGTTTTATACTTGATTGTCTTATACTTGATTGCATTATACTTGATTTCATACATACATGATTGTGTTATACTTAACTGCGTTATACTTGATTGTGTTACTGCCAGTGGCTCCAGATTAAGTTGCTGGATGACCATTGAGACTGCCAGTGGCTCCAGATTAAGTTGCTGGATGACCATTGAGACTTCCGGTGGCTCCAAATTAAGTTGTTGGATGACCATTGAGGCTATTGATACATCCTAACATTTACGAATGTTGGATACATCATAAACGTGAGGTCTTCGGAGATGAAGAGTAGACTCACGACTAATTGCTTAATTGTTTTGATGAACTTATACATGTCTTAATCATACTATATTGTAGCAGTGAGTTGTGAACACACATGTTACAAGTCTCTTATGGCGGGACTTGTAACTGAGTGGATTCACGATGCCTTTGCTGTGTGAACATTCTTTTAAGGCTTTTCAATTGTTTTAAGACAAACTCTATGAACTCACCAACCATGGTGTTGACACTTTAGCATGTTTATCTCAGGTTAGTAAGGCGATAGCTAGTGCGTGGAACTTAGAGTCAAGCTGCGGTATTTTGGGGGTGTTACAGACGAGCCCTAAAAGCTAAAAGATAAGAGAAAACAAGAAGAACTTAATTATATAGGATATATATGCGATCTCAAAATCAAGCCAGCAAAATAATAGACTAATCACAAAAAAGACTGTTATCATTTATTTATTGCAATTCCATCTTGGTATCAAAAAGTTTGCGCTAGTACTTGCTAAACCATGGTACAAGCTATGTTTGCTCGCGAGATCAAAATTGCATATGCACATTAATACAACTGCAAAAGTAAGAAAACCCCATTACATCGAAGTAATCTGTTAGCTTGAATTAGTAATTATAAGCCCACCCAGCTAATTATGCAATATATTTAGGCAAGCTCTGACATGCTCATTCTAGTTTTTAAATTCCTCCCTTCTATAGAATTTGTTCTAAAAGAGAAATTTTCCCATAAGGTGCTCCTTATCTTCTTCTCTTTATATGTGAAACAAGGAAAAGAAAAAATATAGCTCGAGAACATAAACATTTCATATAATTATTGCTCGAATATCCTACAAATTTAAGAAGATGTCTTCATACAACTTCTAAGGAGGTTGTCCAATTGCTAAGCTATATACCATCGGTCTATTGCAAAATTGTATTCCCCAAAAATTCAAGCACAAAAAATAACTAGTTATAAATTCCACAATGATTTTAGGATTTTTCTAACTTGTGCCCTAGGGGAATAAGTTAAGTACACTAAAAGACACTAGGACCACACAGAAAAGGACACTGGGATCCACAGAAAAATACAGTTTATGTGGATCCCTATGTCCTTTTCTGTGCGGCTCTGGTGTCTTTTAGTGTGCTTAACTTGTGCCCCTGATGCACAAGTTAGACAAACCCATGATGATTTTAAAATGACTCAATAATTAACATATAAAATCAACTTTATTCTTCACTAAACAACGTCAATCATAAACATATATAAAAATCCATTTAGTTCCTCGCTAACACTATTAAAAAATGTCAGCAGGTGATTAAACCAATACGAATTAGTTTGTTCGTTTATCCAACTACTTATGCAAGCAGTTATGCTTGACGTAGCCTAAGACACATCATGTCTCAAAATATTCAAAATTAATATAATTTTTAGTAGCAGTTGCACCAACTGCAGTTACAATAGTATTCTTTAAGTCTAAACATCCACATAGATCAAAATAAAGACAAATATAGCTCATTTTCCATAAATGATCCAACTTAAACTGGTCACTACAAAACAGGCATTTCATCGAACATGTTATCTACATATTTGGTCCATACCAAACTTAAATAAAACAAGGGAAACATATAAAAAGATTGAAACTTTATGAACATGTTATCTACATATTTGGTCCATACCAAACTTGCTTACCTTTTAATTTTGTCTTAAGTTTTTGATCTTTATGAGGGTGTTAAAAATTTGTGTACGTAAGAAAAACAACATTTGGTTGCCAGAGCTTCGATCTGGCGACGGCTTGGAGCGTGCGGTTGATGGTGATGGTGGTTGTCGTTGCGTTGTTGACCGGATTTGACGGTTAGTGTTGTTTTTAGGTATGGTGATAGTTGGTGGTGTTTTTACATAAACTAAACCAAGGCATGATAATTGGTGATGATGATAAATTTTTATAAAAAAATAATAATTAGAAAATGTTTATAAAAATGTGAGCATCTGGAAAAAGTAGAAGTTTGTGACTATGAGTTTAGAGGCGAAGTGTGTGAAAAATGTGAGGGAAAAAAGATGGATTACATTATATGGGCAAAATAGTCATTTAACATGAATAATGGGATTTGATAAGATGTTTTAGTTCCTCCGAGACGTTCTGTGATTTTTGACGATATTGTTGCGCGTTCTTTTACTTGGTATGGTAGTAGATGTTTTAGTTCGTTTTCTTGGGAGTGTTGGTTGAAAAACCCTAATTTGATTTACTTGTAATGTTCTTTCTAGCATCTTGCTAGTTAATAAAATTTGCCGTTCAAAAAAAAAAAAAAAGGATTTGATAAGATATAACGGGGCGTTGACTAACGGAAAACGTGTTAAGGGACGCAATCGGCCTCAAAAAACTTGAGGAGGGACTCACGGCGACGGAAATGCAAAATTAGAGGCCATGATGATGTTTTCTAAAAAGTTTAAGGACCACATGATTATAATATATAAATACAAATATTTATCAAATTTGATTTATATCAAAATTTTGTGCATGCATATGATTAAAAAACTAGTATATTCTTCTAAGTTTTTTTTAACAGAATTTCTTAGTCGACGGACAAAATTGTGAGTATTATTGTTTCGAAACACGTGTCGTTAGCTGGTTGCATATGTGATAGGCCCCTGAGCATGAGTTTTTCTTTTGTTTCCCTGTGGAATCTTTGAGTTAGGCAAGTGTTGATGGGAAGTGAGGCGAGAAATTATGGAGGGTGATGACTAAACTAAACCAGGTGCGATTTGAGTTAGATAGGCCAAACACTGCCATTATGTCATTATGGTTTCGTTAGGAACCGACCCATATACAATGTTACATGTGCTAAAATGTATATTTTAATATTTTAAAGTGTAATAGCTAGCGGTCTCAATTTGCACTTGCGCATTAAGGGTAGAGGGAGTGCATGCGGGGAGAAAGCGGGGAAGGTGAACCCTCGCACGGGAACACCGCCGTCTCACGGGGAACCCCGCACGGGGAGGTGAAAATCGGGGAATGTTCACGCATGCGGGGAGAGGAGAAAAGACGTTGGGTGAGTGAAATTTTAATAGAATTTAATGAGTGAAGGGTGAGTGAAGGTGCCGCCCCCCAAAAATGAAGTGAGTGAAGAGTGAGTGAAGGAAAAAGTGAAAGATGATGTGGCGGAATGGGATTGATTGTGAGTGAGTGAAGGTGAAGGGGTTGAGTGGAGCACTCCCCCACCCTAAGAGAGAAAATAATCACTAATGTATTGTGGGATAATGATTTCCAATACTTAATTAATGTGGTCATTTGGTCAATACTCAAGCGTCAGATCTAAAATGATGATGACACGTCATTGAGTATGTTTAATATTTGGAGCTCAACCATATCATTACGTGACGTGATTCATTAGAGGGTTTCGTAGGCAGCTTCGATATCAAACTTGATGATATTCGTTAAAAAAAATTGGTATTTTGGTGTTGGGAAAGTTGTAAGCTGGTGTTCGTGTGAGACAAGATGAGAGATTACGAAGGGCAACCAAAGATAACCAACCATCTTGAATGATGGTGGGACAAATAAGAGTTTAGATGTCCTAAGAAGTAGGAATAAAGGTGAAATTGACAACCACGCTATTATGAAGAACTGATCAACAAGTCTATATGCAAAGTACGTTGAATTTAATGAATATGGTTCCTTTTTAAGTACGTCTTGTTCTTTATACAGCTTACTTTTAGTTTCGACAATTATAGCTTTCAACGAGATTCCGTGTAAAGAAAGACATACTATTCAGGCACGACTTTTCCAAGCTAGGCAGCTAGCTCCCAATTGTTGGACTTCCGAAACTTCTTGTCTAACTACAGAAAGTTGTCTGCACAAAAAAAATAAAATAAAATAAATAATAATAATAATAATAAAAATAATAAAATAAATACCATTTGCTTTCTCTACATTCGGATAATTTGATGCGGAGGCTCTAGAGACACTTTCACGTATTAATTCTATTGCCAATAGCCACTCAAATAATTCTAAGAGTGGTGTTTTTATTTTTCATAGAATAAGCTTTTGTATTCAGAAAGGAGTGGGAGCACAGCTTGTGTCTAGACCCCATCCAACTTTGTGTAAGCTTATTATGTATCTATGAAATAATTTAAAAAAAAAAAAAAAAAAAAAAAAACTATTGAAAGTTGTTAAGTATTAGTGGTAATGCTGTTTTGACAATTCATAGGAGTTTCTTCGAGTTTCTTGGTGCCAGTACTTTAAAGCCCTTCATCATATTTTTTTTATCAATTATGTTACTTACTCCATCTCATTTTATTTGTTCAATTTTGACTTTATTAAGTATTCCTTTTTTTATTTTTAACTTTAAGTGTTTTCGTTTATGTTATATAATACTTGATGAAAATTATACTAATAAAAATACATTTAAAACACAATTCATTCATATAGTTTGCATCAAATATTATATAATATAAAAAAGAAATAGTTATGGTTAAAGTTGAAAAAAAAAATTACAACTGAACAAATAAATTGAAACGAAATGTATCTTAGTGATAGAAATTGTTATCATGACCTCAAAACCATCAGTTGCATATACATTGGGGCAATGTTATACGTACGGGGGACAAGGGTGGCAGGCCCCTTGTCTCCTCCTTGTCCCCTATTTTTTTTCAGTATAACCCCGCTTTTGTCAGTTTCTGTTCCGTATTTCTGACAGTTTTAAGCGTTTGACATATTAAACTTTACATTTTCTGTTTCGCACTTTCAGGTCTATAGGTTTTTGATATAAACAAGATTATAAAAATAAAAAAAATAAAAAAAAATAGGGGGGGGGGGGGGCGGGGGGGCTAAAAACTAAGGGAGGGTGTGGTCAACACTAGCCATACATTGGCACATAAATTTGTTGTTCCTTTAGACTGATTGTAAGATGAAATCTAAGTTATACAATCATTTTCGATGTTTATTGAGTTAGTTTAAGACAGTTTTATCAACAACAAGAAAAAGCAGTTTGACAAGAGTCACACAAGAGGTTTTTCAACATTTAAATTCTTATTGTAGGAAGGGATCCGGTAAGAAGAAAAATTAAAATAGGAAGAATAAGAAGAATTTTTAGCAACATATTTCCAATAATGAGGAGAAATTTAGGGGGAAATGCATCTATTTTTGTAGATGCATCTAAAATGTGTGGTTGTGGTTTCTTCTTATCCTTCTCATTTTAATTTTTCTTCATATTTGATGCTAACTCTCTTATTATAAATAAATCAAATAATTTTACAAAGATTGTTTACGGAACAACAATCTTAGTTGAATGAAAGTTGAGTTGATCTCCGATCTAACTTAAACACAAACCAAGGTTATGGTTTAAGTATGAACTTATACTTACTCGCTGAAAGTGAGTCTTGCTGGAGGAGAGTAGAACAATGTGCTAATACTGATGAGCAAGCACATACTTACTTTGAATCATTACGTAATAATTTACAAGTTCAAGTAGAACGTTGCAACACGGTCAATTCTGAACTTAAGACTGCAAATTGACCGTTGAGCTTAACATATACAAAGGACAAGAAATACACTTTGAAGTCAATAATGAAAAAATGACAAAACTTAAAAATGGTTATAGAGATGCAGTTCACAAAGAAATTCGTGTCACAACAAAGCTTACTTGACTTCAAGTTTTACATAATAAAACTGTAAAATCTCTAAATGATGATATTTCAAATCTTGAAAACTAACTTTCAAAACAAGCAACAACTTTTTCCTATCGTGAAAAAGAAAAGGATAAGTTGAAAGCCGATTTGAAAAACATGCAGATGATCTTTTTGATACAATTATAGAGTCGGAACATAAAATCAAAGAGTTTAACAACATTATTGTTAAAACGGGTCAGTGAATTCAAACAATACATATGTCTTCTCCAAAGCCAAACTCATTTTACAATACTCAAGAGAAACACGCTCTAGGTTACGAAAATCCTGGGTATCTCAATAAAGCTCAGAAAGAAAGCTTTCGAAACATTAAAACTCGTTGCTGGAAGTTGATAAAAATGAAAGCTTTAGAAACAGAAATGTGGGAAACTAGAAGGGGTTCAATAGTTTACCGACTTTTGGTTAGTTATAAAAGTTTACTTTGTGAAAAACTTTTATTCGTATGTAGATGAAATCAGCCAACACCAATATGAACACAACCTTAAGCAAACACTAGTAATCGATAAAAATAGATAAAGAGATAGAGATGGAAGGATCAAACCGAGACAAGTGATTTATAGTGGTTCGGTCACGAAGCTCTTTTTCGCCCTATGCCACTCCTCGAGTATCCAACTCGAGAGTTATAAGCACTATGTCAACAACCTCCCTTCAAGCGGAGAAAACCGTACAACATCGCTTACGTTATTTTCCGACACTAAGCTAGATGTCGAGTACTAATCTTAGCTATTACCAATCTACCACAATCTTAATTTCTCACATGATCTACCCGATCCTAACCTTTCACACGATCAACACGATCCTCACATAATCCTCACAATCAACTCAATCTAGCTTGATCCACTTGATCAACACTCACACACACTAGCTACAAGAGATCCCCAAGATCTCAACACGATCACAATGATCCACACAAGATAGAAAATACAAGATTACAACACTTGATATATATCAAGATACAATCAAGCAAAAAATAGGTAATGCAAGTGCATTACTCAAAGACTCAAACACTTTGTGTCTTCTTGACACTTTGTGTTCTTCTCTTGACTAGTAGAGGAATGTAGGTGATCTTTGGTTGGATGAAAGAATCACTCTTTAAATAAAAGAAAACTAACTAATGATCTAATAAGTATATCTAGAAAAGGAGGATGGAATGCAGAAAGTTTTGTGTGAAAAAAGGATGGCCAAAAACTGGGAAGTGAGGTGGTATTTATAGGAAATGAAAATTTGACCGTTATAGGGGGACGGTATCACTAAATAGCACATGGTACCACTAGACAAAAATGCTCCCTTTTTTGTTTTTAGTGGTGAAGGTTTATTTGGGGAAGTTTGGAGCTAATTAGGGGGGGGGGGGGGGGGGGGGAATAGCTGTTAACCATTTTTGAAATTATTTTTCCAAATAAAACATTTCTTTAAAATTCAAACATAATATGTAAAAGATATTTTTGAAAAGAATATTTTGTCACCTCACAATTTTAGAGTATAAAACACAAATACACTTCTTAGATCATTTATCAAGTAATCACTTTGTTTGTTCATACCTAGAGTGATTTGCGTGAAAATCGGATATTTTGATTAAAAACTTGTTTACGTTAATTTTGACGTAAAATGTTTTCACATTTTGTTATCATCAAAACGTAGAGGTATCGAAAGATGGGAATAAAGTTTTTAGACATTATTTGCATTAACAATCTCCCCCTTTTTGATGATGACAAAACATAAACTCATTATAGGTGAAAGATTAATTTTGACAAGTTTTTAATATGAGTTTATATCCCACTTCTCCCCTTTTTGTCGAAGCAAAAAGACTACTAAGGCTCCCCCTTGATGTATACTCCCCCTCATTTGGAGCATACAAATGAATCGAGCAATGGTTGATGCTACAAAACAAGGTTAGATGACACAAATGAAATATCTAACATGTAGCATCCAAGACAAACATCCAACCATAATACTACAAATAACAAGTGATGACATCAAATAATCCTGATATTTAAGTGTTAATTTTCCCATTTTATGCTCATGTATTATGCTTATTATATGGATATATACTTTGATTTCTTTATATTTTGTATCTAGGTTACAAGTGAGCGTAGGAGCTAAAGAGACGAGGAAAATTGAAAGAACGTGCAAAGATAAACAAATCCTAGTATAGTGGAAGAAGCTACGGTGTAACATCATTTCTCAATTACGCCGTAGCAAGGAATTCAACTAAGAAGACCAAAGTCAACACGAACCAAGAGTTACGGTGTAACCACATCTACGGTTTACGCCGTAACACATCCAAGACTTAATGGATCCTTAGAATGGCAGATTACGCCGTAACATCACTCTGTAATTACGGCGTAGCAACGTGTACGAGAGTAGTCCAAGCTCATTATTTAACTTACGACGTAACTCAACATTGGGACTACGGCGTAACAAAGACTATGTACGTAATCTTAGATCTGAGAATTTATCTACGGCGTAACGCACATGGAGAATACGATGTAGATGAAACCCTAATGTCCTTGTTACGGCGTAACAATTCATCAACTACGCCGTAACCATCAGATATGGATAAGATTACCTAGCTACGGCGTAACACATTTCTCAGTTATGCCGTAGATCTGATCGGGCCTATAAAATACAACCCAAATTTCTGAATTTGTCATACAACTTTCTCACACACAAAATCAGAGATCGTTGGGAGCTTTTAGGAGGCCCTTCTACAGCAGTATACGGAGCCTTTCTAAGGGAGAAATCACACTACATTCCATAAGTTCTAGCATTTCATATTTACTTTTACATTTCGAAATAATGTCTTGTATAAACATGAATTCGAGTGTTCAATTTAATATGATCGGCTAAGCACCTTTGCTGCTAGCCTAATTATGATTCCTTTATTGATTTAATTATGTTTTTGTACTTTTCTTAATGCTTTTACGTGTGTGCATGCTTAGTATATCATATGATCCTTTAGTTTCAGTAGTATTGTAAGATTGTTTGTATCTGTTACGCTAGATGTGATTGACTTGATACCTCAGTCAATTTAGTAGGCTATAAGAATTGACCATAGGACACTAGCCTGATAGATTGCGAGGAAATGGGAGGGATGACAACTGACCATATCGCCTTGTGTACGAATATAGGAGGATTAATTAGGTTAGCACATTTCTCTACCACTGCTATCTACTTTACTTTTAATTGCTTTTAATTTCATTTCATTTAGTTTAAATCAATCAACCTACCATTCCTACTGTAATTTTAATATTAATTAGTGACATTAGACTTAGATATAATCCGCACCACATAGCTCTTGGGACGACCTCAGAGTTACCATTACTAGCCTACACACGATCGGATTCTCTGCTCATTAGTGCATAAGGTAGACCTAGGGTAGAAACGAGACTTTACAAATAGTAAAACTTGGTCAGAAATCCTACATCAAGTTTTTGGCGCCGCTGCCGGGGAGCTATAATAGGATTTTTGTTTAAGTCTTTCAATTTATATTTTTTGTTTTTGTTTTTGTTCTTACATTTTTGTTTAAGTTTCAGGAATCATGGAAGTAATCAACATCGACACGTTAACTTTGGAAGAATACCTTGCCATGACTAGGGATGAGCAAGGACTGGGCCTTGTGAGGCCAATGATTGGAGCGAATGTTCAGTTTGAAATCAAACTGCAGTTTGTGAGAGAATTAAGAGAGAAACCATTCGCTGGACTCAAGACGGAAGACGCTTATGAGCACGTGGAAAATGTGCTTTACATTACTAGCCTCTTTAATATTCCAGGTGTTTCTCATGATGCAATCATGCTCCGAGTTTTCCCTATGACACTCGCTGGAGCTGCTAGAAAATGGGTTGATAGGTTGCCATCCAGAACCATCAACACTTGGAATCTCCTTAAAAAGAACTTTATTCAACGCTTTTGCCCTCCCTCTCGGACGGCAAAATAGTTAGAGGAGATTCATACTTTCAGACAAGAAGCCGATGAAACATTGTACCAAGCTTGGGACAGGTACAATGACCTTTTGTATAGGTGCCCGACACATGACTTGAACAGCCAACAGAAGGTAAACCAATTTTACAAGGGCATTAACATCGCAACAAGATAGATGATCGAATCCCAAGGACCTATTCGGGGAATGACTCCTGCTCAAGCCCTTGATGTGATTCAAGACATCGCCGACCACTCTCAAAAGTGGCATGATGGAGGTAGCACCAGAAGTAATGGAGCAGGGTTGAAAGGTATGAACGCTTTTACTAACAAACTTAGGAATCTAGGTAGGGAAATGAAGAAACTCAAGGAAAGCATTTACGCCATCCAAGTTGGATGTGATATTTGCAAAGGAGCCCACCTTGCTAATGATTGCCTATTAACCGAAGAAGAGCAAAAGGTTGAAGAGGTCAAGTACAGTGATGGGAGACCTTTTCAAGGAAATAACAGTAATGGGTATCGAGTAGGACCGCCAGGGTATTCCAACCGAACTCCTTACGGAGAGAGAAGATCTAAATTATAAGAGACTATCACCAGGTATTTGGAAGAATCAATAAATAAACAAAAAGAACAAGATGATTGGTTGATGGAATTTCAAGAAAGCACTAACAAAAGCTTAGTCAGTCATGATAAGTCTCTTAAAAACCTTGAAGCCATGGTTGGAAAGCTTAGTGATGAAATGCATAAACACAAGATGGAAAAAAGCAAGTCTGTTGGAACATGCATGGCTCTTATGTCTTAAGATGAGATTGACGATTCAGGGGATAACTTTCACTATGCACCATTTAGAGACTTCCATAAGCAAGAAAACACTAAAACACAAGAAGAAGCGCTAGTGCAGATGCCAAATAAAGAAGATAGTTCGGAGAGTTTCGCCCTTCCATGCTCAATTGGGAAGTCTAGTTTGACAGCACTGACAGATTTGGGATCGAGCATTAACGTTATGCCATTGTCTTTATTCTTAGCTTTAAAAATGAAAAGCCTCGAGAAAACAAATTTGGTTATTGAAATGGCCAATATGACTAGAGCCACTCCAGTTGGTGTTGTTGACAATGTTATTGTGAAGATTGACTGCTTTTTATTTCCCATAGACTTTGTTGTCTTCGACATGGCAAACACTCCTAATGAAGACTTAATTCTTGGGAGATCTTTCTTTGCCATTGTACGAGCTCGAATCGACATTTTTATGAAAGAGATCTCATTGGGAGTCTATGATGAAAGAATTACATTCAAGATGAATAAGTTTTCGATAAAGGGAGTTAAGGATGTAGCCAGTTCATGCACGACTAATATTGTAAACAAGGAATCCCCCATTACGCTTGGTGTTTCAGAAGATATCTTCAATGACATGACCCCCTTATGTTTAAAATATGCACATGAGGTTGTTTCTGATGAGGAATCATCTGAAGAGGAAGTGGATGATGATGACCCCCCGCTCACGTCCTGGGGAGATAAAGTTCCTATAACAGTTAATGTGGTACAACATTGTTGTGATCCTATTGCTTTTGCTAATAATGGGAAGTTATGTATGCCTTATGTTGTCCTAGTACACAATTTTGTAACGGGGGTGGACGCATAAGGTTGAGACAACTGAAAAGAGAAGCAAGAATCTGGTCATGCTATGAAGACTTAAATCTTGATCAAGGCCTATGGGATCAAAAATACCGTAATAGAGTTAACTTTGCAGAGAAAGTCGATTGGACACGCCATTTTTGTAAACCAGCATTAATGATAGAAAACGGATCCACGCAAGCTTGGCCCACGTGTGACGCATTACAAAAGAAATGTAATGGAGGAGAGCTTATTCATGGGGATGCGGCGAAGAGATACGTATGGGCATGTTTTAACGAGTCAAAGAGCTCTGAAGTCGGTTACCGAGGAATATCATTTGGAAACTGGTTAAAGGTTAGATTTGGAGAGATCCAGTTGAGTATTCAGGACGAAATGCATCATCGTAACGAATGGGCAAAGGCAAACTTCCTTAGAAGTGATCGGCTTAGGTTAGCACAGTATGTAGCACCAACAGTGTGGGACAAATCGAACACTTCGAAGGACAAGAGGTCGGGAGTTTTAGCCCGACTACCCACGTGATTATCCGTGGGAATGAGTCTAACTTAAAGACTCGTTAATAAACAAAAGTGCACTTACGCGAGACAACATGTATTATCCCTTTCTTTCTTTTTCTTTGTTGGTTTGTATGTTTGTTTTATATTTTTGTGGGAAATGGAGCATGGAGGAATGAGAGAATCTGTTTACTGCTGGAACTGATACTCTCGGATTAGGAGTTACGGCGCAGTCTTACGACTACGCCGTAACCCCCCGTTCGTAGCTGATAACTCCAGGTTTTGTGCTAATTACGGCGTAGCTCAATTCCATGACTATGCCGTAACACCTATCTAAGGTGTATTCCTCAAAATATTTTCAAACATACTAAACTTGTATTAGTAACTAAATGAACTTTGTGGGTATGTTTTCTGTAAACCCTCACGAGACTAAACTCGTCCACTTGGGACACCAAGTGGTTTAAATGGCTTGTTGCATACGCTAAATGCAACCGTGATTCCTACGAAAGTGAGTTAGGATTTTTCTTGTTTATATTTTTGTTTTTCCAGATTTATGCTTGTGGTAGTGTTGTGATTTCAGGGATATAAAGTTTGCTCATGGAGGCTAGTTGTAGGCATGAAGATTTCTCGTGATCCTTCTTTCATTTATGGAGCAAATTTCAGGGAAGTTCTCGCTCTAATTCTACCTTCTCTTCACATTTATTAAATTTTAGTACAAAAGGGACTTTGTACATTTCAAGTGGGGGGACGGGAGTAGAATTATCTTTAACTTTATTTTGCCCTCATTTTTTTTAGTTTATTTTGAAATTTTTTTGCCATTTTTAAACTTTTGACATATTTTTCTTAACCGAACTAGAATAGACCTTGGCCGAGTACATTTAACCCTTGAATTCCCATGGTGAGATTTAGCCTTATCCGTTTTCATTGATTTACCCCAAATCCACCTAAATATTGAGTGTGCCGGTAGTTTTGTAGACTTTAGAAATTGGCTTTTACATCATTTGAAGACCATAGACGAGTAATGTGCTAGACACATTTTGAAGGGACAATTTTAGAAGGCAATGTTTTAGGATTATCACCCAAATAGCCTTATATGTGTGTGTTTATCAATTAGTCACCTCGACTTCTCGACCCCCGTGTTAACCCTTTTGTTGCACTCATTTTTAGTGCAAGATACCGCTAGTACACTTTTTTGAGCCATTCCTTTCGTTTCTTACCGTCATATATTGTTTCGATACACCAATACACCTTAGCCTACTGTGTAGTCTAGTCTATGATTGGGAAGCCATTGTTTGCCCTAGTTCGAGTTCTAAGTGGAAGAATTCTGGAATCACGCCTACGTCAAGGACTAATTATTGAAGATCATTTGAAGACCCCCCAAATACAAATACATTGTTCATCTCAAGTGGGGGGATGTATATTAATTATGATTCAAAAAAAATTGTGAAATTCTGTATGTAGGTAGTTTGAATAAACGGTACTCCATTGTATAAGCACCATAATTATGAGCTCATCAAGATTTAGCACCGAAGAGGCCACTTCGGTCACATTTGAAGATATGAGTTGGTGATTGTTTCCACACAACCATGAAGACCAAGTTATGTGCTGATACGGGGGATTGCGCCCTCGCAACAGGTTTTACCTCTCAAGGGATCTTGAGAAGCTTGCAACCCCCACCAGGCAGTGTACCTGATCATTGTAGTATAGTATAGTGACAAGTACCGGGGGATTGATCGTTCAACTTAGGAATAGTGTCGCTAAGATTAGAAAGCCTACTAAACTAGGTCTAGAGGTGAGGGATGATTCTTTTTGTATTTTTATATATTTTATGAAAGCAAGTAAAATCTCGGGTTTTGAAGGAGTGGGCGGAATTAGTTGCTAGCCAACTAACCCAATTATCTAAAGATGCAATCAAAATAAAATAACAGAAATGAAAATTAAACTAATGTACTAATGTGATGGAAACAATAATGAGAAAAGTTGTGTTTACTTAGATTTCATTACTCCCTAGATATCTTTTACCGGTTGATTAGCTTGTTACAATTGCATGGATGACGGGTTATATTCCTTAATACTAGTCGTAGGGCCGTGTACAATATTCCCTAGCTCTATAAGATCCTACTTCACTCCAATGTCGAGCCGAATAAAAGCTCCTAACATGGGATCATTGGAATTCACTTATGCATTAAATACAACCAAAAATCGTAGTACACCTCCGATCATGTTTCTTAAGACGTTCAAACAAGTTACCAATGGAAGTCTGCCAGTTTTCTTAAGCCTAACATCGAATACAATCATCAGTAACAATTATAAACAAACAATCAACCAATAATCAACATCTAGGTTTCACTACATCTAAGCAAACACAATAAAAACCTAGCCTAACATGTTAAATGAAAGATAAACATAAGATAGAATCAAACAATACATAGACATATTGAATGATTATTGAAGAACTTATCTTTATTAAAACATGGAAGAAAGAAGGGTTTGAAACCCCTTCAATATGCAGGAAATTAGACCTAAGGTTTGTGTTTAGTATTCCACAACTTGTTCCACTCTTTACAATGAAAAATTGGAAAAATATATATAGACTAAGTATCCTGACGGCGTCATGTATTAGCCTCTGACGCCGTCAACTCGCCGCCAAGTTGAAATTCGTATTGCCTAGATCCACCTCTGACGCCGTCATGTAGAAATAAGCTCTGGGCCGTCACTAGTATTTGGACCCTGACGGCCTTGGTGACGCCGTCAGGCCAATAACACTGGAAACACTCTGGGCCGTCACGTTATAATTTCCACATCCACCTCTTTTGCCACTCTTGACACCGTCATGTGTTGTATCTTGACGTCGTCAGGTACTGTTCCAGCAAGGAATTTTGAGACTTTGCCGTTTTCTTCACTTTTATGCTCCAAAAACGTCCAAAATGCTTCCTTTTCCAGATTTCTCCTCAAAAGTACCTAAAATGACAAAAGGAACGATTTAGGGCAATATTTGATCAAATAATCACGAATTCGGGCTTAAATGACCCCTTAAAAGCGGTACACTTTTCGCCTCATCAAATACCCTTACACTTAAGATTTGCTTGTCCTCAAGCAAATGCGCTTTTATTCTAATCAAAATACAAGTTAGGGGTCATTTAACACTAATATAAAAGTAATTACAACAAATAATCGTTCCACTAAAAACCAAAAACAAGCCCGGAGATCATACACTAGCACCTCACAAATAGTGTTTAGATTCTCACATCTCTCTGGTGTAATAAAGTATATATCATAATCTGGAAATGGAAAACATCTCTCACTATCTGTTATAGCAAATAGATTACCATAGGCTTGGGAAAGGATCGAACCTCCACCACTTGGCGTAAGCACCAAGGATAAACTATCAAAGAGGTCTTTTGAAGGGTTATAACGTTAGGTGTAGGGATATGATAAACACGGTTTTGTTGGATAAAGGCAATATTTACTGGTGGCGAGTTAATCATCTTGGTTAAGTACATGTACAGTATGTCGTTGCTAAGCCAAGACTAGACTCGACTTAAGCTAATAAATAAAAAATAACAAAAACTTAAAACAAACATAGAATGAAACGGGATGGTTGTCTGTATGTTTTTCTCTTTTCTTTTTTCTATATATATTTTTTTTATTTTTCTTGATTTTTTCGTTTTTTTTTATTTTTTATTTTTTTATTTTTTTATTTTTTTATTTTTACCCTACCATCCAAAATAATAAATCATAGGGAATGTATATTCCCCTTACACTTGAATTTTTACATACTTTACAATAAACTATTCTAATGACTCGAATTAAGATAATCAAAACACTTGGAGTACTTTTTAAAATCAACGCACATATGGGGGGTAACAATTTGATGTTCTTCCCCATTACTTCATAACACTAGTACTTTACCCATGAGTCCCAATCATCCCAAAACAATATGTACAAGATATGACTCGACTTAGCAATCATGTAATCAATTAGATAATTAACTAAGGGTTTAAACAAATAACAATAATGCACTAAAGATGAGTGCATACACGGAAGGCTAAGGCGATTTGGTTGCACATTTGGGTGGGTTGTAACAAATTCTTCCTTTAAGTAAGATGCTTAAAGTTAGAAACGAAAAGATAGGCTCGGAGGGGTGTACTAGGGGTATCATGTACTAAAAATGAGTACAACGCGAAGGTGTGGGAAAATTAATTGACTTTACTAGTCAAGTAATATGACTTAAATGGTCAAGTAATTATGATACGGGTTTAAACACAAGGGTGATCCTAATGCCTCTTATCATGTAGTAAATCCTACTACATGAATGTAGTCTCACTAGTGGTCTCGGGATGCATCACTAACGCAAGTTCTAGAATCTAAATACTACAGGTACACTCATAAGCACTAATAATGAATGCTTTTCCTATCAAATCTAAAGGCGAACCTCACATATTTGGATGGAAAATTTTTTTGAGTGGTACGGTTTTTGTGCCAGTCATACAACTCCTATCCATGAGACGCTTGTTAAGGCTAAAGTTTCACTCCTAAATGTTGTAAAAAATTTTAAATTTGGCGCTAAAATTACACGAACAAGTATTTCTCTTAGTTTTATTACACACCTACTATCGAACAAACAAATTCAAGTGCAATTGTATCCTATAAGGTATCATCATTTACCCTTCCCTTACACTTAGGATGAACATTGTCCCCAATGTTCAATTAAAAAATGTAAAAGTAAAACAAGTAAAAGAATGAAAATAAATACTCCCCTGATTCGTTCGGTGTGGATAGTGTGTCAACAAGGTTAGATCTTCCTCCAAGAAAATGAACGTTGAAAGCTTCCCTCCAGAAATATAAATCATCTTCTTGTCATATATAACCTGTTAAACCTGAGAAAACAATCAAGGCAACCTCGCATAAAATCGGCGGCAATCTATATATACTAACAAATCCTAGAAAAAATAGCATATATATCTTAATGTTGCTTTCTAGGATTTAAAGGGATATAATGCTTGTGGAATGAATGTTTGCAGATTTACTGGAGTTTATAAAACTAAAGAATCAACAAAAACTTTAAGACTCCGGTTTAAACAAAACTCGCAAAATTTTTCAGAATTTTGGTACCTGACGCCGTCAGGTTATAATTCCTGACCCCGTCAAAATGTTCATGGAAAAATCTTATGTTAAGTTTCTGGAAAATTTCTGGAAAAACTTATGCCTTATTTCCTGGAAAATCCTGCAAAACATCATTATGACTCGATACAAGCATTTGACTCTAAAAATTACTAATATACATGCTCATTCAATATTGTGGCGAATCATGATCATTTTCGTTCTTATAAACAAATTTGGATCTCCCTTACACTTAGCTTTTGCAAAATACCTTTATATGTAATTAAGACGAAGTGAAAAACGAAATAAAGCATTTTCACAATTTAATTTGAAATATGATTTACCAACAATAAAAACAAAACATGCATACGAAAACAAATAACATCAAACAAATAAAAATCAAATAAATTAAAAACACACAAAACATGCGTTGCCTCCCAAGAAGCACTTTTCTTTATTAACGAGTCTTGTAGCTAGACTCAAGGTCATGGGCTATTACGTGACCTCATCTCTTGAGATGACGTATCCCATATAATTATGGTCCTCGCTATCGGGGTGGTAGTGTTTCAATCGTTCGATACTTGCAGTCACCTCCCCTCCTCCTTTACTACATAAGGTAGCTATCCCATCTTGGCGTAGGATTTCAATTGTGAATGGTCCATACCACCAGGGACTTGGCTCTTCGGGAGGTACTTTTATCTCTGAATGCCTTAAGAGTACCAAGTCTCCTTCTGCAAATGGTACATGATTCTCCGTCGGTTGACTGCATTCAAACTTGACATGAACTTTATTGCTGCTTTTGTTTCTCTTAGGCTCAGTTTCTTTGTAGCTTTTGATTCTTGTTTCCCATGCGAGGATTTTTTCCTGAACGTTATTAGGAGATGTGTCAATGTTGTTTTTGAGTTTTCTTTTCATCAGGCTTTCTTGTACAGTTCGTGGGGTCATAGGAAGGCTAATCTTCATTTTTCCTGACTTAAGTTGAATTTCCCTCTTTTCATACCTAATGACAGCTCTTGCTGTGGTGAGGAATGGTGCTCCAAGGATTATTGGCATGCACCCACCTCCTTTATCATCGATGATCATGAAATCGACGGGATACATGGACCCTGCAACGTTGACCAGTACATCCTCAGCAATTCCCAAAGGGTATACATAAGAGTGACCAGCAAAGGATAGCCTAACACGGGTGGTGGCCAGAATTTTCGTAGTTAGTTGGGTGTAAATAGTTAGAGGCATAAGATTTACTTCCGATCCTTGATCGGCAAAGGCATCCAGATATTGCAGCTTCCCAATGCTGGCTGGTATCTCAAAGTTCCCATAAGCCATCTGTTTAGTAGCCACTTTTTGTATAAGTAGCTTCTCGAATACCGGTCCCCCAGGTAATGTATCATATTCATCTTTCCCCTCTTCCTCCTATTTTGAAACCTGTTTGGAGGATTGGTTAAGCCCGTCACCCTTTATCCAATTTGTTATGGTATTCTCATTTATATCATGTTTTAGGTAGTAACCTAGTGATTGGGATTTTGGCGGTTCCTCATTGGTATTTACACTAGGGATTTCCTTTTCCTCATTACCCTCGTGGACAATTGTGATAGAGTTAACAAACTGGGTAATGGGGGTAACACTTTCTGATGAGGCAAAAAGTGTACCGCTTTTAAGGGGTCATTTAAGCCTGAATTCGTGATTATTTGATCAAATATTGCCCTAAATCGTTCCTTTTTTCATTTTAGGTACTTTTGGAGAGAAATCTGGAAAAGGAAGCTTTTTGCAGGTTTTTGGAGCATAAAAGTGAAGAAAACGGCAAAGTCTCAATTTTCCATGCTGGAACAGTACCTGACGGCGTCAAGGCTCTCCACATTACGGCGTCAAGAGTTACAAAAGAGGTGGATGTGGAGAATACACGTGACGATCCAGCGAGTTTTTGTGCATAGGAGATGACGGCGTCACCCAAGCCCGTCAAGGTCCAAGTATTAGTGACAGCCCAGAGGAAAATCACACATGACAGCATCACAAGTAGATCTAGGCAATACGATTTCATTATGGCGGCGAGTTGACGGCGTCACAACTTAACACATGACGCCGTCACCCTGTAAAATCTATATATAGTTTTCCAAATTTCATTCATTAGTGTGCAACTTTAGGGGAAAAACCCTAGGCCGAATTTTACAGCTTTTTCAAGGGTTCCAACCCCTTTGGATCTTTCATGTTCAATTAAAGATAAGTATTCTTTCAAATCATTTAATATGTCTATGTGTTGTTTGATTATATCTTACGCTTGTTTTCGATTTAACATGCTAGGCTAGATTTCTTTGTGTTTGCTTAGATGTAGTGAAACCTAGATGTTGATTATGGGTTGATTGTTTGCTTATAATTGTTACGGATGATTGTATTCGATGTTAGGCTTAAGAAAACTGGCAGACTTCCATTGGTAACTTGCTTGAACGTCTTAAGAAACATGATCGGAGGTGTACTACGATTTTTGGTTGTATTTAATGCGTAGGAGAATTCAAATGCTCCCATGTTAGGAGCTTCTAACGGCTCGATATAGGAGTGAAGTAGGATCCTATAGAGTTAGGGAATATTGTACACGGCCCTACGACTAGTATTAAGGAATATGACCCGTCATCCATGCAATTGTAACAAGCTATCAACCTGTAAAAGATATCTAGGGAGTAATGAAACCTAAGTAAACACAGCTTTCCTCATTATTGTTTCACCACATTAGTATAATTAGCTTTGTATTTTCATTTCTTTTATTTTATTTTGATTGCATCTTTAGATAAATTGGGTTAGTTGGCTAGCAACTAATTCCGCCCACTCCATCAAAACCCGAGATTTTTAATTGCTTTTATAAAAATATAAAAATACAAAAAGAATCATCCCTCACCTCTAGACCTAGTTTAGTAGGCATTCTAATCCTAGCGACACTATTCCTGAGTTGAACGATCAATCCCCCGGCACTTGTCACTATACTATACTACAACGATCAGGTACACTGCCTGGTGGGGGTTGTAAGCTTTTCAAGATCCCTTGAGAGGTAAAACCTTTTGTGAGGGCGCAATCACACGCATCAAGTTTTTGGCGCTGCAGCCCGGGGAATAGTTATTGTCTAGGTTAGGATTTATTTTTATTAGGTTTACTTGCTAGATTCCTTTCTAGTAAGATTTTATTTTTATTTTTAGGTTTTCTTTAGTCTATCTTATTTCTTCGTGTCTTTGTTAGTAACCTTCACCATCCGCCATCATGGCAAATGAAGATCTCTCTAACCTTAGAGTCACTAGGATTCGTAGTTCCGTTAGAAATCTCGTTTTGCCATATGCAGAACCTGAAAGGGAAATGCATAAGCTAAAACAATCTCTTTCAACACCCGAACCATCTAGCATAGCTATTAACTTTGATGAGGTCCTTTCTGAAGAAGATTCAGATAATCACCTCACACCCTCTAGCCCCCAATCCAACAATGACATGAGTACCCCCAAAACTCCCACCCCTAAGCGCCTTAAGGACTACTCCTCCCCGAATCCTCATGGCTTCTCAAATGCCATTGTCTTCCCAAACGAACACACCGATGAGGTCTTGAGTGCAAAAAATGTTTTGGCTTGTCCAAAGTGTGTGCAAGTTTCGCGGATTACATAACGATGACCCAATTCAACACATCAAGGACTTCTTAAAGATAGTGGACACCCTCCATACGGATGGGGCCACTAGAAACACGTCCCGATTACGGTTCTTCCCTTTCACTCTTTATGAAAAAGCCAAAGAGTGGTATGATAGACTTCCCTCTGAGTCTATCTTTACATTGGAGCAACTTATATCCAAGTTTTATGAGAAGTTCTTCCCAGCAGGGAAAACCTCAGTATTTAGGGATAGGATCCTCCGTTTCCGAAAGGGAAAGGACGAACCCATCCATAAATCATGGATTAGATTCAAGGATTTAATAAGACAAGTTCCCTATCATGGCATCGAACTTTGGCTTCTGGTCCAAATCTTCTACGACAATGTCTCCTCAACCGACCAGAATGGAATCAACAATTCAAGAAAAGGGAAAATAGCTAATCTGAGTGCCGAGGAAGGGTGGAATAGGATTGAGGAATATGCTCAAGACCAGGACGATACTTGGGATGAACCCGAGTCGACTACGAGCACATCTGAAGTCACACAAACACCCACAGATCGGATAAGAAAAATTCACGAAAGGGTGGAATACCTTGCAGGGTCGCGAACAACTAAACAACTTTCAAATCCTTACTTGATCTGCGACTACTGTGGGGGCCCACACGAGGTGGAGGAATGCGGAGGAGAAACCACGACCGAACATGCGTGTTTGTCGGGACATGACATCTACGCTGACCCCTCCCTTTTGCCTTTTTACGAAAATGATGATTATACCCTTTGGGGAAATCTGGTGAAAAGAAAAGAAGGAGAGGAAGGCCCTGAATACAAATTCAGGAGCACTTTTGAAGATTACCTTGGTCACTTTACTCTGGAAAAAGGCTTACAATTGAAAGGTCTTGACGAGCTCATCGCTGAGCAACAGAATGACATGGAAAAATGGTTCAATAAGCTTAATGCCACCCTCGATGGCCATTGATGAGTGCTCAAACACTCATCATTTTTGGTCAAATCTGAGCTGCAAAACATTTAAAAACACTCAAAAAGGCATCAAAATGCTGAAAATATTCCAAAATTGTGTTTTACATGTTTTAGATGCAAAATGAGTAAAAACAGATGAAAAACGTACAAAGTTTGCATAATTGGCAGTTTCAGTCCCCCAACTTTCAAAAATTGGCAAAAATAGTCCCTGAGTACTTATTTTAAAAGAAAAGTCACCAAAGGTCCTCTTGAAATAATAAATTATCATATTTAGTCCTTTGGTGAAAAATTCTAAAAGTTTTGAGAAATTTGCAATTTGGTCCCTCAAGTTTGATTTTGGCATTTTTAGTCCCTGGGAAATTAAAATTGTAAAATTACATGAAAGGTCCTTGTGGAATTATAACATGGCAGGAATAGTCCTTGGAACAAGTTTGGAAGATTGGTAAATCTGGTCCCTCAATTTCAGAATAATTACAACAATGGTCCTTGTGCTATTTTACTACAACCTAATGGACCCTTTATTAACCAAAATACCAATCCACCCACAACCAAAGCCCAACTTGATCCAAAAATATTACCAGGCCCAATCTCCCAAGGCCCATTCCCGTTTAATAATACCACCCCAGGGTCAACCCAAGTCAAACCAATACCAGGACCAATGTTCACCCATCCCTTCCCCTGATTACCTGCTATCCTGTCTCCCCCTCCTCTCCAACTCCACCAAACACTCACCAACCTTCATTAATACTCCTCTCACCAACACTCCAACCCCCCCTCCTCATTAAATACCTCACCAACTCCACTCAATCTGTCAAATATACTTTTCCCGCCAAAATGAAAATTAAAGGCTGGTATCATAAGAAGGCCATCCAACGGCCCAAAATGGAGTGGGAAAGACAGAGGGACACCCCAATGCTTATAAAAGTCAAGAAAAAAGGAGGATCAAGTATTAGTTAGATAGCAGTTAGATATAGTTTAGTTTTTAGCTTATTTTAAATTAATGTTTAATTAGT
Organism: Artemisia argyi; assembly: GCA_030686995.1. Taxonomy (NCBI): domain Eukaryota; kingdom Viridiplantae; phylum Streptophyta; class Magnoliopsida; order Asterales; family Asteraceae; genus Artemisia; species Artemisia argyi. The sequence continues at coordinate 44,007 of JARVZY010002245.1, forward strand.
TGTAACTTTCAATTTCCTGTTAAACTTTAGAATGTAATTTACTTTCTCAAGTTAATATAAGCTTTTAAGTATTGTTTCAAACTCTTGTTCTCATATTCAGTCTCATCATCAATTTCAGGTTTTAGCCAAAATTATAATTCAAGCTTACTAGTTATCATACTTGTTTCACAAACTCATTTTAGCTTAGTTACAAGCTTTCTTAAGTATTTAAAGCATTGAAATCAGTTTCAAATCTAGTTCACTAAAAATACTAAAAAATTCCAAAAAAATAGTGAATAAATCAAAAATCAGTGAGAAGAAGGAAAGTTGCTGCACGTTAAGGTTGATTTGTGATGGTCCTGGTTTAGAAGCCTCAGGAAAGGCATTAGGTTATGGTTTGGTTCCTTGGTTACTTGTTTCTCAGTTGGATATCAATTGTAAGCCTTATTTCCATTTTTTGCTTTTTACTATACAACACCTGATTATCTGCTTATCTTTGTGCCTTTAAGCTATTTTGGTGTAAGTTAGTTGAATTAATGCTTAAGAAACCCTACTTGTTCATTGGATTACTTGAATTCTCAGTTTTTACATTTAACTGTCAAAATGAGCATACTAGTGATTTATGTGTTATGATGTTCTTGTTTGTGTTTTTTAGCTTAATTGAAAATATTACATCATATTAGAGTCTTGTGAACCAGTTTTATGAAACAAACCATTGAAATCCTTTGAAAATTACATTTGAAGTCTTTTAAGGGGTGTTTGGATTATGATCATTGACTGTGATCAAGGAGGTTTTGGATGTTGCAGTTAGTGGTCGTAACTCACATTAGGCAATTTTAGGCCACTTTAGTCATGAAATTCAGTCCTTTTTCATTCAAAAGTCAAAATCTTCTTCTAAGTTTATTTAAAAGTGCACTGTTAAGGATTTTGGGTGCCGATTCATTCATTTGGAATCATAAGTTGTTAAGATAGCTTTAATTAGTCTCAATATAGCATAATATTACATAATCAGTTCATTAGAAGTGATCAAAAGCCACCAAAGTCAACTTTTCATGTTTTCTATAAAAGTCAAAAATTTAGTTTGGGCAGAAAAGTCAAAAATGGCAAGATTTGTTTTGAATTTTGTGATTGCTTTTAGGACTTGAGCTTTTCAGGAATTGTAGTCCCCCAGCTGAACTTTAAGATCCCACACTCTATATATTTTTTCCATTTTTTTGTGGCCCCCACAACCTCTCAATGTGACCTGCAGGGAGAGTCACCTCCCTTGTGCAGCTGCTGAACACCACCACTGCCACCACTTTGGTGGGCCCCACAGGCCACCTCAATGGGCCCCACTCTCCCCTTGTTCTTTGAACTCTCAAGCTTGCCACCTTTCCAGTGGTACCAAGCTTTTGAGCTTAAGCTACCTTGTGGGCCCCCTAGATCAGCCCCAATGTTGTCCCATTTCTATGTTTAGCTAAGTACTTCAAGTGCTTATTCTTGTACTTATTGGCTTATCAGTGTTGATATTTTGTTGTTTCTAGCTTATATAAGTCCATTTTACTTATTTGAACCAAGTTTCACCCCTGTGGACCCCACAAGGGCTGATTTCCATCAAAAGTAAATAAAAGTCAACTGTAAAAGCTTTATGTGTCCATTTTGCTTATTTTTAAGTTATAGAAAAGTTGTTTTTACCAAAGTTTCATGTTTTTAGGTATAAAGTAGTTTTATAAAAAGAAAATCAAGAAAAACCAAATTTAAAATAAGTGATAGTTTCTATTTATTTTTATTTATCTTTTTAATTTTCCTTTTTAGATTTTTATTAAGTAAGTTGCATTTTTATATTTTTCTTAATTTTCTTTTATATTAAAGTACTTTCAGTAATTTTTCCAAATTTTAATATTGTCATTCAGTATTTATTAGATTTAATATTAGTTTAATTAATTATTAATTAACATTTAAGTATTAAATAGCATAATTAGTTTTTATAAAGTAATACCTAGGTTTTATATTATTCCTAGCTTTTATATGTTATAAATTAATTTTAGATTTTTTTCTAGAATTTCTACTGTTCATTTTCTATTTTTCTTAATTAATTTAGTTAAATTATATATTAATTAATAAACTAGTAAATAATTAGTAAAATAGTCTAAAAATAATTTTTATAAACTTTTTATAATTTTTTAGGATTCCTGTGATGGTTAATTAGATTTTTAATTTTTTCTATAATTTTCTAGTAACTTTTAGTATTATTAGTAATTTAAAAATAGTTTAAATAGTTTAATTAATTTAATTAGTAATTAATTAATATAAAATCCACAAAAAGACAAAAAGACATATTTTTAATTTTAAAATTTGTTTTTAGTTATTTTATAATTTTAGAAATTTAATTTTCATTTTTCTAGTATTAAAATAATATTATATTGTATTTAAGTTATTTTTAGTTATTCCCAAGATGCCATTGTGAACTCTATTAGGAAATCAATTGCAAAAGAAAAAGCAGCCAGATCTAGCTCTCGATTCCGTTTCATTCCTGATGACAGTGATGATGAAGATATACTTGATATTCTTCAATTTTATAAGGATTCATCAGATGAAACTCCATCAGTTGAGATTCCATCTCAACCCACTGTTATCACACCCGAGGTTCCCACTCATTCTCTAAGCATGGGGGACGAGCAACTTAACACTGTTCCTGAAAAGGAATCGGACGAATTCATAAAGTCTAGTGTTGAGAACCTTGTCCCAATTCCAAGAGAGTCACAGGGAATTCTTGATCATTTGTGTGATATCCCTCCTCCTCTTATCTTCCCAACTGATCATGTTGAGATGTTCTCCGATTTTAATGATGACGATTCGTTATCCTGTGGAGACATCGTTTTAAGGGAAGAATTACCTTCTAAGCTAGTTAGCTTAGAAGAAGAGAATGATGAGATTGACACTGAAATCAAGGATGAAGCACTTCGTGCAACATTATTGAATGTCGATCTCCTCATTTCTAAAATCGAGGCTTTCAAAGAGAAACCTATTTCATCTCCTATCCCCATTAAGGATAGTGACATTTTCTCCGATGATCCTATTCCGGAGTTTGAAGCCTTTACTTTTGATCATATGGGAGAGAAGATTAGTGGCAGTACCACTTCTCATTCTCAAATTTCTCTCCCCAAATATGATTCATTCACCTTTGAGGAGTTCTTCCGTAAACTCACTCATATCATATCTCCACCGGAGTATGATAACTTTTACTTTGATCTAGACAAAGATGATCTTTGTGTTTCGGAGGGAAATATTCTCAATACTGAGAATTTGCTTGATGTCAAAATCCCAACCCTCCCTCCCATTATATGTCTAGATCATATGAGCTTTAATGATGAGATTCATGATATAGCAATCATGAATTCTCTTTCTGATGATGATGAGTCAATCTTGATTTTCATCAAGATCTTCCTCCCATTTTTCACCTACCGGGTGACTTCTCCTGTTCTTCACTCCTTCGGGAATGAAGACATTATCTTTGACCCCGACATCACCGCTTATAGTTTATACTATTTTAAGCCGGGTACTTATCTCATCGGTGTGGAACTTTCACGTGCTTCAAATGTTTGTCCAAACATCTTGAATGAAAGTCCGATGGAGATTGTTTCTTCCACATCATGCTTCTCCAAGAACAAATGAATTCGGGGTCGAGTCAAGCTAGCGACTCGGTAAACAAAAACAGTAGCATGCTTATAGGGTTTTCACCCTAAGTGTGGGGGAGTTACCCTTACTGTGGTTACCAATAAAGTGAAAAAATTGTGTTTCCACATTTAGCTTGTAATGTTGCCCTTTTACGTTCAAAGATTAGGCATAATAGCCGGGACTTTGAATATTGAGGACAATATTCAATTCTAAGTGTGTGTGTGTGTGTGTGGGGGGGGGGGGGGGGTATTCTAGCAAATTTGATCACATTTTACCTTATAGTACCCCCATTTTTGGCCAAAATTTAAAATTTTTTTCACTTGAGCTTCAAAATTTTTTTGTGGTTATCAGTCCGTCATGTCTAACCGACAAAAGGATTGGCTAATCCAAGAGCAAATGGCTCTTGGTAAAGATATATCAAATCCGTTGACGGCTGACAATTTGCCCAAAATTGTATGGTATTCAACTCGCCATATCCTAAAAAGTAAGAACTCTATTAGGGAATCACTCATCCCCCTCCTCTCCAACTCCACCAAACACTCACCAACCTTCATTAATACTCCTCTCACCAACACTCCAACCCCCCCCCCCCCCCCCTCATTAAATACCTCACCAACTCCACTCAATCTGTCAAATATACTTTTCCCGCCAAAATGAAAATTAAAGGCTGGGATCATAAGAAGGCCATCCAACGGCCCAAAATGGAGTGGGAAAGATGGAGGGACACCCCAATGCTTATAAAAGTCAAGAAAAAAGGACGATAAAGTATTAGTTAGATAGCAGTTAGATATAGTGTAGTTTTTAGCTTATTTTAAATTAATGTTTAATTAGTTGTAACTTGTAACTTTCAATTTCCTGTCAAACTTTAGAATGTAATTTACTTTCTCAAGTTAATATAAGCTTTTAAGTATTGTTTCAAACTCTTGTTCTCATATTCAGTCTCATCATAAATTTCAGGTTTTAGCCAAAATTATAATTCAAGCTTACTAGTTATCATACTTGTTTCACAAACTCATTTTAGCTTAGTTACAAGCTTTCTTAAGTATTTAAAGCATTGAAATCAGTTTCAAATCTAGTTCACTAAAAATACTAAAAAATTCCAAATAAATAGTGAATAAATCAAAAATCAGTGAGAAGAAGGAAAGTTGCTGCAGGTTAAGGTTGATTTGTGATGGTCCTGGTTTAGAAGCCTCAGGAAAGGCATTAGGTTATGGTTTGGTTCCTTGGTTACTTGTTTCTCAGTTGGATATCAATTGTAAGCCTTATTTCCATTTTTTGCTTTTTACTATACAACACCTGATTATCTGCTTATCTTTGTGCCTTAAAGCTATTTTGGTGTAAGTTAGTTGAATTAATGCTTAAGAAACCTTACTTTTTCATTGGATTACTTGAATTCTCAGTTTTTACATTTAACTGTCAAAATGAGCATACTAGTGATTTATGTGTTATGATGTTATTGTTTGTGTTTTTTAGCTTAATTGCAAATATTCCATCATATTAGAGTCTTGTGAATCAGTTTTATGAAACAAACCATTGAAATCCTTTGAAAATTACATTTGAAGTCTTTTAAGGGGTGTTTGGATTATTATCATTGATTGTGATCAAGGAGGTTTTGGATGTTGCAGTTAGTGGTCATAACTCACATTAGGTAATTTTAGGCCACTTTAGTCATAAAATTCAGTCCTTTTTCATTCAAAAGTCAAAATCTTCTTCTAAGTTTATTTAAAAGTGCACTGTTAAGGATTTTGGGTGCTGATTCATTCATTTGGAATCATAAGTTGTTAAGATAGCTTTAATTAGTCTCAATATAGCATAATATTACATAATCAGTTCATTAGAAGTGATCAAAAGTCACCAAAGTCAACTTTTCATGTTTTCTATAAAAGTCAAAAATTTAGTTTGGGCAGAAAAGTCAAAAATGGCAAGATTTGTTTTGAATTTTGTGATTGCTTTTAGGACTTGAGCTTTTCAGGGATTGTAGTCCCCCAGCTGAACTTTAAGATCCCACACTCTATATATTTTTGTCATTTTTTTGTGGCCCCCACAACCTCTCAATGTGACCTGCAGGGAGAGTCACCTCCCTTGTGCAGCTGCTGAACACCACCACTGCCACCACTTTGGTGGGCCCCACAGGCCACCTCAGTGGGCCCTACTCTCCCCTTGTTCTTTGAACTCTCAAGCTTGCCACCTTTCCAGTGGTACCAAGCTTTTGAGCTTAAGCCACCTTGTGGGCCCCCTAGATCAGCCCCAATGTTGTCCCATTTCTATGTTTAGCTAAGTACTTCAAGTGCTTATTCTTGTGCTTATTGGCTTATCAGTGTTGATATTTTGTTGTTTCTAGCTTATATAAGTCCATTTTACTTATTTGAACCAAGTTTCACCCCTGTGGACCCCACAAGGGCTGATTTCCATCAAAACTCAATAAAAGTCAACTGTAAAAGCTTTATGTGTCTATTTTGCTTATTTTTAAGTTATAGAAAAGTTGTTTTTACAAAAGTTTCATATTTTTAGGTATAAAATAGTTTTATAAAAAGAAAATCAAGAAAATAAGTGATAGTTTCTATTTAATTTTATTTATATTTTTAAAGTACTTTCAATAATTTTTCCAAATTTTAATATTGTCATTCAGTATTTATTAGATTTAATATTAGTTTAATTAATTATTAATTAATATTTAAGTATTAAATAGCATAATTAGTTTTTATAAAGTAATACATAGTTTTTATATTATTCCTAGCTATAAAATAATTTTTGAATTTTTTCTAGAATTTCTACTGTTCATTTTCTAATTTTCTTAATTAATTTAGTTAAATTAGATATTAATTAATAAACTAGTAAATAATTAGTAAAATAGATTTGTAAATTTTTCTATAATTTTCTAGTCACTTTTAGTATTATTAGTAATTTAAAAATAGTTTAAATAGTTTAATTAATTTAATTAGTAATTAATTAATATAAAATTCACAAAAAGACAAAAAGACAAAATGACAAAAAGACAAAAAGACATATTTTTAATTTTAAAATTTGTTTTTAGTTATTTTATAATTTTAGAAATTTAATTTTCATTTTTCTAATATTAAAATAATATTATATTGTATTTAAGTTATTTAAATATTAATAATTAGTATTAAATAGTATTAAGTAATATTAATTAATTAATTAGTGTAAAAATTTATTTTCTTTTTCTAAAAATTTTCTTTCATCCTTAGGTTTGTAAAAAAGTCATTTTCACCCCTGAGGGTTTTCAGATTTCAGTTTTCACTTTTTATTTTGTACGTTCACGTAAATCTAAACTGAACGTACGCGTTTTTAGGTTTTAAACATTTCTGGTTTTTTCTAATTTCACGTATATGTTAATATAGCTTAGTTAAGCTATTCCCTTGTACATTTCAGTAGTGTAATCAATCACAAACCCCTTTCTGTCCAAATTCACCCGATCACAAACCCGTTTGATTACCATCACACCTCGTCGGGACATAACGACCCGGGGAAACCCCTGTGTTCCACAGAGATTGACTCTAGGCAGTTTGACTATATTGACCACATCTGTGGTTGACTTTAGTTGACCGTTTGGAGCCAATCAAATTTTGGGGACATAACGACCCGGGGAAACCCCTGTATTCCACGAAGATTGACTCTAGGCAGTTTGACTATATTGACCACATCCATGGTTGACTTTAGTTGACCGTTTGGAGCCAATCAGCCATAACAGGCCACCAGTAAGCCAAAAAGATCCCCTGCTCGCGGTGACTACTCGAGCTGGAACAACAACCAAGGACCCTCCTTATCCGAGCTCACATCCTATCACCATTGAGCCAAACGATCCCCACGAGGAGGAAGGTAATGTGAGCAACGAGGCTCCTGAACAACCTCCTCTGGTGACCCCATCTCCACCAACTCCACCTAACCAACCTGTGAGAGTCCCATTTCCATCCCGCCTAAAAAACTAGAAGATTGAAAACGATAATAAGAGATTCTTGTCATATCTAAAAGATTCAGTGGTCACCATACCTCTCCTTGATGCTTGCTATCACATGCCCAAGTATAGCTCAAACTTCAAAAGATTGCTTTCCAACCGAAAGAAACTCGAGGGTCTTGTGACTCTGGGAGAAGAATGTTTGGTGGTGACCCAACGAGGGCTACCAAAAAAGGTAGACGATCCAGGCAGCTTCACCTTACCCTGTTCTATAGGATCTCTATCAATAAAGAATGCTCTTGCCGATTTAGGGGCGAGCATCAACCTCATGCCCCACTCCATGTTCCTCAAACTAGGATATTCCAGATTAAAGCCTACCCGTATGAACATCCAGCTAGCCGATAGATCGGTCAAATATCCCTTAGGGATATGCGAGAATGTGCTAGTCAAAGTAGGGAAGTTCAAATTTCCGGTTGACTTCGTGATCTTGGAGATGGAGGAGGATGACCTGGTGCCCATCATCTTGGGGAGACCCTTTCTTGCTACCGCTCGTGCAGTCATTGATGTTCACGATGGCAAGTTAACCTTACGAGTAGGAACCGATAGCTTGACATTCAATATTAAAGACACTATGAATCTATCTCTCGAAGCAGCTAACCGGCTCTATTTCATCGGAGAGGTCGATGAACTAACTGATGTCATTGACAACTGTGTTGATGAACAACTCGAAGAAGGCTGGTTACGGGATGATAGTTTCCTCCCCATAATAGAGGAGGAGAAGACGGAGGGCGTTAGCACAGTCTCCTTATATCCCAGACAAGAGACCACTGAACAGCTCGAACTCCGTAAACCCGAAAACAAGCTAAAGCCCTCCATTATCGAACCGCCCAAGCTAGATCTTAAAGAACTCCCAAACCACCTGGAGTATGCCTTCCTCCAGGGAGAGGATCAACTACCGGTAATCATAAACTCTTCCCTTGAGCATGAGCAAAAGGATAGCCTCTTAGGAGTCCTAAAAAAGTATAAGGGAGTCCTTGCATGGAGTGTTGCCGACATTAAGGGGATTGACTCAACCTTTTGCACGCATAAGATTATTATGGAGGAAGACTATAAACCAGCCGTGCAACCCCAGAGGCGGGTGAATCCCAATATTAAGGAGGTGGTGAAAAAAGAAGTTATCAAACTTTTGGCTGCAGGGCTGATTTACCCGATTTCGGATAGCCAGTGGGTTAGTCCTGTACAGGTTGTACCAAATAAAGGAGGAATGATTGTGGTGAAAAATGACAACTATGAGATGGTACCCCAGAGAACGGTTACTGGTTGGCGGGTATGCATCGATTACAGAAAGCTCAATGATGCCACTAGAAAGGATCACTTTCCCCTCCCGTTCATTGACCAAATGTTGGAAAGATTATCCGGGCACGAGTACTACTGTTTCTTGGATGGATTCTCAGGATATTTCTAAATCCCCATAGCCCCTGAGGACAAAGAAAAAACCACATTTACTTGCCCTTATGGAACATTCGCTTATAAGAGGATGCCTTTTGGGTTGTGTAACGCTCCCGCCACTTTTCAGCGATGCACGACTGCAATCTTTCACGAGTTAATGGAAGACAGCATGGAAGTTTTCATGGATGATTTCTCAGTCTTCGGGGACTCTTTCAACCGCTGTCTCGATAACCTAGAAAAAAATGCTCAAACGTTGCGAAGAAACCAACTTGGGCCTGAACTAGGAAAAATGCCATTTTATGGTAAAAGAAGGGATTGTGCTAGGGCATAAGGTCTCAGGAAATGGGATTGAGGTGGACCAAGCAAAGGTTGAAGCTATATCTAAACTACCTTATCCCACGACTGTTAAAGCAATACGTAGCTTCTTGGGTCATGCCGGTTTCTATAGGAGATTCATTAAAGACTTCTCTAAAATAGCTCGGCCAATGACTCAATTGCTAGTATAGGATGCCCCTTTCGATTTCTCTCAAGAATGCAAGGATGCATTCAATCTCCTGAAGAAGGAACTCACGCAAGCCTCAATCATGGTTACACCCAACTGGGAGTTACCTTTCGAGATTATGTGTGACGCTAGCGACTATGCTGTTGGGGCAGTATTAGGCCAAAGTTGTAACAAACAATTCCAACCAATATACTACGCTAGCAAAACTATGAATCCCGCTCAAGAGAATTATTCTACCACCGAAAAAGAACTATTAGTCGTTGTATTCGCCTTTGACAACTTCCGCCAATATCTTGTCCTTTCAAAGACGGTTGTTTTTACTGATCATTCTGCTCTCCGATATCTTTTTGCTAAGCAAGACGCTAAACCACGACTAATTCGGTGGATCTTGTTGTTACAAGAATTTGATGTTGAAATTCGTGATAAAAGGGGGGCAGAGAATTTGGCTGCTGATCACCTCTCTCGTCTCGAAAATCCCCTCCTTAGTGAGCTTGACAAAAGTAAGATTCGGGATTCATTCCCTGACGAACAGCTCATGTCAATGACAGATTCTGAACCTTGGTACGCTGATTATGCTAATTATCTTGCAAGCAGGCTCATTCCGGAACACATGACTAGATACGAAAAGAAAAGGTTCTTTGCCCAACTAAAATACTACTTCTGGGACGAACCCTTCTTATTCCGAAGATGTCCTGATCAAATAATCAGGCGCTGTGTTTCGGGAAAAGAGGTAATAAAGATTATGAAAGAATGTCATTCGGGCCCTTCTGGGGGACATCATGGGATAAACACCACCGCACGAAAGATTTTCGACGCAGGATTCTATTGGCCCACAATATTTCGTGATGTAAAGGAGATGATACAAGCATGCGATGCATGTCAACGGGCCGGGAATATATAAAGTAGAGATGAAGCACCTCAGAATTTTATACAAGTTTGTGAGGTTTTCGATGTTTGGGGAATTGATTTCATGAGACCCTTTCCATCTTCAGGGGGAAACGAATACATTTTAGTGGCCATTGATTATGTTTCAAAATGGGTAGAGGCACAAGCCCTTAGAACCAACGATGCTAGGGTAGTTATTCATTTTTTGAAAAAGCTGTTTGCTAAGTTTGGCATTCCTAAAGCTCTCATTAGTGATAGGAGGACCCACTTTTGCAATGCGCAAATGGAAAAGGTCATGAAGAGGTATGGAGTTTCCCACCGTTTCTCCACCGCCTATCACCCACAAACCAACGGTCAAGTCGAAAACACCAACAGGGCAATTAAAAGAATAATAGAAAAGACGGTTAATCAAAACAGAAAGGACTGGTCATTTAAACTCGATGAGGCCTTATGGGCATTCCAAACTGCCTACAAGACACCTATTGGAACGACCCTGTTCCGCATGGTTTATGGCAAGGCGTGTCACCTTTCGGTGGAACTCGAACACAAGGCTTATTGGGCACTTAAGGCATGTAATTTGGATTATACGGTCGCTGGAACGAATCGGTTCTTGCAACTCCATGAGCTTGATGAGTTAAGGCTAGAAGCGTATGAATCCTCTGTTACATATAAAGAAAGGGCGAAAAGATGGCATGACCGGCGAATTAAGAAACCTAAGGAGTTCTCAGAAGGGGACAAAGTTCTATTGTATAATTCTCAGTTAAGGTTATTTCCCAGGAAACTCAAGTCTAGATGGTATGGGCCCTTTACAGTGAAAAGTTCCTCTAAAACTGGCGCTGTTGTGTTAATGGATGATGAAAATAGAGAGGTCACCGTCAACATACAACGCGTAAAACATTATCAAGAAAGTAGTAATGAGATGATTAGTGAGGAGGATGTAACATTTGAAGATGAGGTCACGTAATTGCCCATAGCCTTGAGTCTAGCTACAAGACTCGTAAATAAAGAAAAGCGCTACTTGGGAGGCAACCCATGTTTTGTGTGATTTTTAACTATTTGATTGTTATTTGCTTCCATATGCATGCTTTATTTTTATTGTTGGTAGATCATGTATCAAACTAAATTGTGAAAATGCTTTATTTTGTTGTTTAACTTCGTCTTAACTTCATATAAAGGTATTTTGCAAAAGCTAAGTGTAAGGGGAAACCCCAAATTTGTTTCTAAGAACGAAATTGATCATGATTCGCCACAATATTAAATGAACATGTATATTAGTATTTGTTAGAGTCAAATGCTTGTATCGAGTCATAATGATGTTTTGCAGGATTTTCCAGGAAGTAGGACATAAATTTTTCAAGAAATTTTCTGGAAACTTAACGTAAAGATTTCTGCAGGTCACTTCTGACGGCGTCAGGAGTTAACGCCTGACGACGTCATGTGTAAAATTCTGGAAATTTTGCGAGTTTTGTTTTTGTAACGGAGTCTTAAAGTTTTTGTTAATTCTTTAGTTTTATAAACTCCAGAAAATCTGCAAACATTCATTCCACAAGCATTATATCTTACATTGCTTTCTAGGACTTGTTAGTATATATTGATTGCCGCCGATTTTATGCGAGGTTGCCTTACTTGTTTTCTCAGGTTTAACAAGTTATATATGACAAGAAGATGATTTATTTTCTGGAAGGGAAGCTTTGAACGTTCGTTTTCTAGGAGGAAGATCTAACCTTGTTGATACACTATCCACACTGAACGAATCAGGGGAGTATTTGTTTTCATTCTTTTACCTGTTTTACTTTTACATACTTTAATTGAACATTGGGGACAATGTTCATCCTAAGTGTAAGGGGAGGGTAAATGATGATACCTTATAGGATACAATTGCACTTGAGTTTGTTTGTTTGATGGTAGGTGTGTAATAAAACTAAGAGAAATACTTGTTAGTGTAATTTTAGCGCCAACTTTAAAATTTTTTACAACATTTAGGAGTGAAACTTTAGTCTTAGCAAGCGTCTCATGGATAGGAGTTCTATGACTAGCACAAAACCATACCATTCAGAAAAATTTTCCACCCAAATATGTGAGGTTTGCCTTTAGATTTGATAGGAAAAGCATTCATTATTAGTGCTTATGAGTGTACCGGTAGCATTTAGTTTCTAGAACTTGCGTTAGTGATGCTTCCCGAGACCGCTAGTGAGACTACATTCGTGTAGTAGGATTTACTATATGATAAGAGGCATTAGGATTACCCTTGTGTTAAACCCGTATCATAATTACTTGACCATTTAAGTCATATTACTTGGCTAGTAAAGTCAGTTAATTTTTGCCACACCTTAGCGTTGTACTCATTTTTAGTACACGAAACCCGTAGTATACCCCTCCGAGCCTATCTTTTCGTTTCTAACTTTAAGCATTTTACTTAAAGGAAGAATTTGTTACAAGCCACCCCAAATGGACAACCAAATCGCCTTATCCTTCTGTGTATGCACTTGATGAGTGCTTAATCACACATCCTTTTTAGGCCTTAATTCAGACCAAATACACCAAATACTAACCAAATATGCCAAGAGAATGTATGTTTTTGTATTTGTGTATGTGCAGGTACGGATATGTGAAAAATGAACAAAAACGATGCCAAAACCGACAAAAATGAGCACGATAATGGAAAAAGGTCAAAAGCCGGAGCCGGGGAAGCCTAATGATCATGGAAAGCTCAAAATGTCAAAATAAGTCCTCAGAGATTCATAAAGTTGCAATATTAGTCCCTGTTCAAAGTTTGAGAGATTGGCAATTTCGGGCCCTGTACTTCCAAATATTTCCAAAATTGGTCCTTTGAAGAAATTATTGAAGAAATATCAAAGGAGGTCCTTCACAAATCTAAGATGAACAAAATAAGCCCTTGGATCTAATTTATGAAGAATGGCAGAATTTACCCTTAAAGTTTACTAATCTACAAAATTCACCCTAAACTTTTAATACTAAAAAAAACCTTACAAATAAAACCAAATCCACTAATAAAATCAATCCAAGCCAAACAACCCCATAAGCTCACCTCCCATTTCTACCCAGTCCACCAAACAGACCCGATCCACTTATTTCTACCCGGTCAAACCCGATCAATAACCAAAATAAAAACATCCCAAACACAATTTTACCCGCCCCCCTTTTTCACTAATAAACCCAGAAATATTACTGTTTGATGAACCCTAACTCCCCATCTCACCAATTTACCCCGATTGGTAATAATTACCAAATGATTTGAGGTTCTAGAAGCTTTTGCACATGTCAGGGAATGTCAGGAGGACACGTGGTCCAATCATATCTCTCACGCAGGATTACCAATCCGAGGCACGCAATCCAAGGGTCCAAATTGATTGGAAGTATTTGGAAAAGCATCTAAAGGCTATGGAGAGACTCAAACAACACTCATCTTTAGTGCATTATTGTTACATGTTTAAACCCTTAGTTAATTATCTAATTAATTACATGGTTGCTAAGTCGAGTCATATCTTGTACATATTGTTTTGGGATGATTGGGACCTATGGGTAAAGTACTTATGTTATGGAGTAATAGGGAAAAACATCATATATTACCCCCATATGCGCGTTAATCTTAAAAGTACTCCAAGTGTTTTGATTATCTTGATTCGAGTCATTAGAATAGTTTATTGTAAAGTATATAAAAATTCAAGTGTAAGGGGAATGTGCATTCCCTATGATGGATTATTTTGGATGGTAGGGTAAGAATGTATGCAAAAAAAAAAAATAATAAGAAAATTAAGAAAAAATAAAATAAAAAAAGAAATGAGAAAAAACATACGGACTACCATCCCGTTTCATTCTATGTTTGTTTTATGTTTTTGTTATTTTTGATTCGTTAGCTTAATTCGAGTCTAGTCTTGGCTTAGCAACGCCATATTGTACATGTAATTAACCAAGATGATTAACTCGCCACCAGTAAAATATTGCCTTTATCCAACAAAACCATGTTTTTTCATATCCCTACACCTAACGTTATAACCCTTTAAAATACCTCTTTGATAGTTTATCCTAGGTGCTTATGCCAAGTGGTAGAGGTTTGATCCTTTCCGAATCCTATGGTAATCTATTTTGCTATGACAGGTAGTGAGAGATGTTTTCCATTTCCTTATTGTGATATATACTTTATTACACCCGAGAGATGAGAGTATCTAAACACTATTTGTGAGGTGCTAGTGTATGACCTCCGTGCTTGTCTTTGGTTTCTAGTGGAATGATTATTTGTTGTAATTACTTTTATATTAGTGTTAAATGACCCCTAACTTGTATTTTGATTAGAATAAAAGCGCATTTGCTTGAGGAAAAGCAAATCTCAAGTGTAAGGGTATTTGATGAGGCGAAAAGTGTACGGCTTTTAAGGGGTCATTTATGCCCGAATTCGTGATTATTTGATCAAATATTGCCCTAAATCGTTTCTTTTCTCATTTAAGGTACTTTTGGAGAGAAATCTGGAAAAGAAAGCATTTTGGACGTTTTTGGAGCATAAAAGTGAAGAAAACGGCAAAGTCTCAATTTTCCTTCCTGGAACAGTACCTGACGGCATCAAGGCTCTCCACGTGACGGAGTCAAGAGTTACAAAAGAGGTAGATGTGGAAAATAAACATGACGATCCAGAGAGTTTTTGTGCATAGGAGATGACGGCGTCACCCAAGGCCGTCAAGGTTCAAGTATTAGTGACGGCCCAGAGGAAAATCACACATGACGGCGTCACAAGTAGATCTAGGCAATACGATTTCATTATGGCGACGAGTTGACGGCATCACAACTTAACACATGACGCCGTCACCCTGTAAAATCTATATATAGTTTTCCAAATTTCATTCATTAGTGTGCAACTTCGAGGGAAAAACCCTAGGCCGAATTTTACAGCTTTTTCAAGGGTTCCAACCCCTTGGATCTTTCATGTTCAATTAAAGATAAGTATTCTTTCAGATCATTCAATATGTCTATGTGTTGTTTGATTATATCTTACGCTTGTCTTCGATTTAACATGCTAGGCTAGATTTCTTTGTGTTTGCTTAGATGTAGTGAAACCTAGATGTTGATTATGGGTTGATTGTTTGCTTATAATTGTTACGGATGATTGTATTCGATGTTAGGCTTAAGAAAACTGGCAGACTTCCATTGGTAACTTGCTTGAACGTCTTAAGAAACATGATCGGAGGTGTACAATGATTTTTTGTTGTATTTAATGCGTAGGAGAATTCTAATGATCTCATGTTAGGAGCTTCTAACGGCTCGACATAGGAGTGAAGTAGGATCCTATAGAGTTAGGGAATATTGTACACGGCCCTACGACTAGTATTAAGGAATATGACCCGTCATCCATGCAACTGTAACAAGCTATCAACCTGTAAAAGATATCTAGGGAGTAATGAAACCTACGTAAACACAGCTTTCCTCATTATCGTTTCACCACATTAGTATAATTAGCTTTGTATTTTCATTTCTTTTATTTTATTTTGATTGCATCTTTAGATAAATTGGGTTAGTTGGCTAGCAACTAATTCAGCCCATTCCTTCAAAACCCGAGATTTTTAATTGCTTTTATAAAAATATAAAAATACAAAAAGAATCATCCTCACCTCTAGACCTAGTTTAGTAGGCATTCTAATTCTAGCGAGATTATTCCTGAGTTGAACGATCAATCCCCCGGTACTTGTCACTATACTATACTACAACGATCAAGTACACTGCCTGGTGGGGGTTGTAAGCTTCTCAAGATCCCTTGAGAGGTAAAACCTTTTGTGAGGGCGCAATCCCACGCATCACTTTCCTTTCTTAATAACATCATTTCTGGGGTTTTTTGGTTTGAGTATTCCTCCACTAGGCTCATCATCTCCTTCATTTTCTCTTGCATCTCCTCTTTTTGTTTATAAATGGCTTCCTCGAATTTAGCAAGCCGCTTAGAATGGGTTTCCATGTACTCTATCATTCGTGCTTCGAATTCCGGCTGAGGTTTTGAGGAGGCGAATAAGGTTGAGCATAATTTTGAAAGGTTTCGACATTCTCTTTAAGAGGTGATTCAGACAATGGTGTCGGAATCACATTTGAGACATAATTGACTGCTGCCCGTCTGGGACTTAAAGATCTCTTTTGTTTTTCCATGAGAAAATCAACCTTTTTCTCAAGTTTGCAAAGGAGTTCTTCAGAGATTTGAGTGGTTTCCGCAGGTGTCGAGATTGCGTTGATAGCTGAGTTTATAACATGCGTAACTTCCCATAACTCACGATTGTCGAAGGCAAGCTCATCAATAATTTCCCAAGATTCCTCGGTGTCTTTGTCACGCAGCCTGCCTCCAGCGGCTCCATCAATGGTGCGTTTGGTGTGAAAGTCGACATGGTCATAGAAGATTTGAACTAATAGCCAAAGATTTATGCCATGATGAAGGACTTTTTGGAGTAAGTCTTTGAAACGAGTCCATGCTTCATAGAGAGTTTCACCTTGACGTTGTTGGAACATCAAGATATCATTTCTAAGCTTGGTAGTTCTCCCCGGTGGGAAAATTGAGCAAGGAAACGAGAAGTGAGATTATCCAAAGAGGTGATGGATCCCGCGTGTTAGCATTGAAAATTATATTAAAAAGTGATGGTCATTCTCATTTATTTTAACATTGTTATGTGTCGTAGTTTGTGTTATAAGAATAGTCATTGGGCCTTGGTCTTGGTCTTTGTAAGGTGTGCTTATGTGTGTATTGTGTGTGTTTTTTTAATAAAAGTTCTCTTCATCTTATCATTCTCTTTCAAGTTTAACGCCACACATATATCATATCAAGTCACCATCTTTACTTCATTTACAAGCTAAAAGTTGATAGATATAAGGTCCTACAAGTGGTATCAGAGCTGATTTTTGTTTGGGAAACCTATCGATCCGAAGAAATATCGGAGCATGATCGGTTCTCTCATGTACCTAACTGCTAGCCGACCCGATATTCAATTTGCTGTATGTTTATTGGCACGGTTTCAGGCAAAGCCTACCGAACTTCACCTCAAAGAGGTTAAACGGATCTTTCGGTACCTACGAAGCACCATTAACATGGGACTTTGGTATCCGAAGGATTCAGGGTTTAATCTGACAGCATTTTCAGATGCAGACCATGCCGGTGATCAAGTTACAGCAAAGAGTACATCAGGTGGAGCACAATTTTTAGGTGAAAAGCTAGTAAGCTGGTCGTCAAAGAAACAGGATTGTACTGCGCTATCAACCGCCGAAGCCGATTATGTGTCTCTATCTGCGTGTTGTGCCCAAGTTCTTTGGATGCGGACACAACTCACAGATTATGGCTTTACTTTTGACAGAATACCTATGTATTGTGACTCAAAAAGTGCCATAGCCATCTCGTGCAATCCCGTACATCACTCTAAGACGAAGCATATCAAAGTCCGCTACCATTTCATCAAAGAACACGTGGAAGAGGGTACTGTTGAATTATTTTTCGTTAAGACTGATTACCAACTCGCCGATCTATTTACTAAAGCCCTTCCAAAAGAACGGTTTGACTATTTAGTTCGACGAATTGGCATGCGAAGCCTAACTCCTGAGGAGCTAGAACGTCTTCTCGAATCTTCTTGAAAAAGTTTTCAAAATCGCTTCGTTGTAAATTTTTTTGAAAAACAAAATACAAAATTTGAAAAACCAACAAAAACAAAATACAAAAATATAAAATTTTCAAAAAATACAAAAACAATATAAAATCAAAAAATCCAAAAATATTCTTCTCACGACATGTCTCTCGTATAAATCAATATTCTGTACGTTTCTAGAAATGTCATTCAACAATGATACGGACATGTACAGATGCTTGAACAGGAGTTCTTTTAAATGTTTTTCTAAAACATGTCGTTTCTCAAAAGTTTCTTCACAATGGCTTTCGTATACTTCAGTACGAAACCCGGACTGAAATGATGACTTCTGATTATTTTCAAATCAAGGACTCGTACGTTCAAAAATGAAATCTTTTTCAAAAAGTTCGAGTCTAAACAAACGAAAAAGACTTCAAACAAAAACTCGTTTTCAAAAAGAATTCTTGAGCACTTTTTCAAGATTGTTCAAAAGATTTCTCAAAATCTCTCAAAACTAGTGCTCAAGATAACTCCCTCTAAACCCTTAATTGATTTTAAAATGTGCTATCATTAAGGGGGAGTACAAAAACAAAAATGTTCCGTATTCATGCAAAATGAAATCTGTCTTTCTCTCCAAAAAGTTTTTTTTACTCAGTTGATATAAAAAATATCACAATATGCTATTCTTGAGGGGGAGAAGACATGATTAAAATGTGATCAAAGATGTTTAAAGTTTGAGACTGAATCTCAAAAGAGCTCGACTCAGTAAGTACCAATGAATTGACGAAGCTTAAAATATCAGTAATCGAAAAGACTTGTCCTGGACGGGTAATAATTTCAAGCTAGTCTAACTAATGATGTAAGCGTGTCTCGAATAGGACTTGTCTGAGTAGAATGTACCGTATTGAGAGACTTTCTTTGGACTTGACCAGGACGGGTAATAACTTCAAGCTAGTCTAACTAGTGATGTAAGCGTGTCTCGAATCGGTCATGTTCGCTGAAAGTGGATTAATTCAAAAGTGCAAACTCCTCTCGCATGTGCAAATTTCTTAAATATTCATGAGAACATGTGAAGGGGGAGTCCTTCTTAAGTAATGCAAAACTCTCGAAGTGTCATCAATGTGTTTTATTATCATAAACACTTTGAGAGATTTTTCAATAAATGGTTTCATGGAAATTATAGGATAGTCATGGAGTTATAAGGTGACTAAGGTTAGGTAAAACCGTCATATGATCCGCCAGAGCCGGAGGGATCTACCCAAGGACAAATCCATTAGATTAGAATTTGAAGTCCTTAGGTATGATTGAAAAAAGGAGAAAATGAGAAAGGAGAAAGAAGGGGTTGAAGAATTAAAAAGAAAAGTTATGAAAAAGGGTGAAAAGAAATAGCCCTCCATATGTTCAACCTTAGGGCAGACATCGGGTTCAACTCATATGCTACTGGTTGTTACTAAGGTGACGCCGGTATTGAAGACAAAGACGTCATGGACCCAGTGACGCACTGCACTAAACCTTCTTAACCACTCAAGTTCTCTTAAAAGAGCTTGTTTCATTCTCACGGGGAACCGGTGTAATCTATCGACCTGTCTCTTAGAGATGGTTGATATTGAAGCAGGAGACCTCTCCCTAATCTCCGCATAGGAAACCAAATGTGCACTTATCGAGTCTAGAGCCCCGAGATTCATCAAAAGATCTCATAGGAACACATGATATTTCTACACTGGTTGCTCATCATTAAGGACGCCAGATGTAAACTTAAGAGTCCTACGCAGATCTTAGCAATCTGCCAGAACATTTATGAGAGGATTCACTTTTGTGATTCTCAATGATTGAATGGAAATTCCTGCCAAGGTCAACATCAAGCAGCCATGACAGCAGGTCACTTCGGTAATTCTTTATGGGTTACGCTTAGTGTTCGCGGTGGTTTCAAACAGTCTACAATCGTGGAGTGATCCCCAGCGACTCACCCAGTCATTGAGCTACTTAGTAGGTCTTGTAAGCTCTCTCGAGAGTATCTGACATGGGAACGGCCTTGGTAAAGGTTAGAAGGAGTCTTCACACTATGCTGTTGACGATCTCTAATTCTTATCTGTAAGTACCGGATGTTTTATTGCTAACTGTTTATATGCAGAGACACTTCATCTCCATGGCGACAGATTCCACGTGCTCATACATACATCTGGAAGTTAAAGAAAGCTCCCTCAAAGATCTATACAACACAAAGTTCAAAGAAAGATTCTACGCCAAAAAGAAGAATCTACAAAGTATAAAGACTAAAGATCAAAGTGAAAGAAAGGGAACTACGTGCATATGAATATCAAAATCCAAAGATGTATGAGCATGTTGGAATGGCAGACAACCACTACAGACGCAGAAGTGACAAAAGGTAGATTGCTCCACATCTCAAAGAAACAAAGAACGATGAAAAGTCAGTCATCAAAGATCAAGCATGAAGGAACAAAGACTAAAGACTATTCTACTACGACACAAAATGGTCAACAACAAAGAACAAAGAAGACCTAATCACGTGGAGCATCATTCGAATGACCACCCCTTATGGGGAGATTGTTAGCATTGAAAATTATATTAAAAAGTGATGGTCATTCTCATTTATTTTAACGTTGTTATGTGTCGTAGTTTGTGTTATAAGAATAGTCATTGGGCCTTGGTCTTGGTAAGCTAATATGTTATTAGTTATGTTTCATAAGCCTTTATAATCCATGTAACCAAGTCCAAGCCCAAGCCCAAGCCCATAGAAAGCCTATGTATGGAACTATAAAAGGCACCTTACCTCTCATTTGTAAGGTGTGCTTGTGTGTGTATTGTGTGTGTTTTTTTAATAAAAGTTCTCTTCATCTTATCATTCTCTTTCAAGTTTAACGCCACACATATATCATATCAAGTCACCATCTTTACTTCATTTACAAGCTAAAAGTTGATAGATATAAGGTCCTACACCGCGGGTAAACGTTCAAGCCATTGACTAGCTTGGTCACATAGAGAGAATTGGAATAGAAGTAATCGGGTTGTCTCTCTAGTTTCAACATCAAGGTCTATGGAATCTACGATTTTTAGGAAATCTTTGAGATGTTGATTAGGATCTTCGGAACGAAGTCCATGGAATGCACATCCGCTTTGCACCAACCGGATGGTGTCGGATCGCAAGGGGGACACATTGGCTCCTTGAGTGAGCTCAATGATGTTTCAATAGCCTTGGTGGCTAGGACGGGAATACTCTCCTAAAGTTCGGGGTCTAGGAGGTTGGTTTGCTAGTGGTGGGTTTTATGGGTGGTTTTTTTGTGGTGGGTTAATGGGTTCAAGGATATTACCACCTTCCATGATGTCGGATGGTAATGGTTACGAATAAAGAAACGAAGAAATGAGATAGACTAAAGAAAACCTAAAAAAATAAAAATCTTACTAGAAAGGAATCTAGCAAGTAGACCTAATAAAAAGAAGTTCTAACCACTATTCCCCGAGCTGCAGCGCCAAAAACTTGATACGGGGGATTGCGCCCTCGCAACAGGTTTCACCTCTCAAGGGATCTTGAGAAGCTTGCAACCCCCACCAGGCAGTGTACCTAATCGTTGTAGTATAGTATAGTGACAAGTACCGGGGGATTGATCGTTCAACTCAGGAATAGTGTCACTAGGATTAGAAAGCCTACTAAACTAGGTCTAGAGGTGAGGGATGATTCTTTTTGTATTTTTATATATTTTATGAAAGCAACTAAATCTTGGGTTTTGAAGGAGTGGGCGGAATTAGTTGCTAGCCAACTAACCCAATTATCTAAAGATGCAATCAAAATAAAATAATAGAAATGAAAATTAAACTAATGTACTAATGTGATGGAAACAATAATGAGAAAAGTTGTGTTTACTTAGATTTCATTACTCCCTAGATATCTTTTACCGGTTGATTAGCTTGTTACAATTGCATGGATGACGGGTTATATTCCTTAATACTAGTCGTAATGGGATCATTAGAATTTACTTATGCATTAAATACAACCAAAAATCGTAGTACACCTCCGTTCATGTTTCTTAAGATGTTCAAGCAAGTTACCAATGGAAGTCTGCCATTTTTCTTAAGCCTAACATTGAATACAATCATCCGTAACAATTATAAACAAACAATCAACCAATAATCAACATCTAGGTTTCACTACATCTAAGCAAAAACAATAAAAACCTAGCCTAACATGTTAAAAGAAAGATAAACATAAGATAGAATCAAACAATACATAGACATATTGAATGATTATTGAAGAACTTATCTTTATTAAAACATGGAAGAAACAAGGGTTTGAAACCCCTTCAATATGCAGGAAATTCGACCTAGGGTTTGTGTTTAGTATTCCACAACTTGTTCCACTCTTTACAATGAAAAATTGGAAAAATATATATAGACTAAGTATCCTGACGGCGTCATGTATTAGCCTCTGACGCCGTCAACTCGCCGCAAAGTTGAAATTCGTATTGCCTAGATCCACTTCTAACGCCGTCATGTAGAAATAAGCTCTGGGCAGTCACTAGTATTTGGATCCTGACGGCATTGGTGACGCCGTCAGGCCAATAACACTGGAAACACTCTGGGCCGTCACGTTATAATTTCCACATCCACCTCTTTTGCCACTCTTGACGCCGTCATGTGTTGTATCTTGACGTCGTCAGGTACTGTTCTAGCAAGGAATTTTGAGAATTTGCCGTTTTCTTCATTTTTATGCTCCAAAAATGTCCAAAATGCTTCCCTTTCCAGATTTCTCCTCAAAAGTACCTAAAATGACAAAAGGAACGATTTAGGGCAATATTTGATCAAATAATCACGAATTCGGGCTTAAATGACCCCTTAAAAACAGTACACTTTTCGCCTCATCGTGTGCCCATAATGACGTCCTCTAATGGTACATCTACTTGCTATGATCCAGTTCTTGCGTTTCAAAGATTAGACCTTGGGCGAACGATAAATGGTGATGACTTAGTTGTAGGCTTAGACTATTTGCTTTTTATCTTTCATTTTACACCCATTTTGTGAAATCCCATGTCTAATCCTCCCCATTAGTCGTGAATCATGCTTAGGTGAAAGAATTGAGCAGGCATTGGTGTCTTGCCTGGCTTTCCGGTCATGTATCGATGTTCTTGGTCGCTTTTGCCGTAGTATGTTTGTAACGACACTACACCCTTAACCATATATGTTCACCCAATGTTGCCTTCAAGAGTTGTTTTGACCTTAGCTCTGGTGGTGGAGTTTTTTGTAACTGCCAATCCTATGATAGAATACATACTATGACTATGAAATGAGTGATCACCCTAAAAAATTGACACTTAGAATATAGAGAGAGTGAGTGTTTGTTCCCTTTTCGTGAGGTGTTCGGCTTCATGAAATTCTAGCATAGGATATTTTAAATACATATTTCCCGAGTAATATTGGGGGATATTTTTAGAGAATACTTCTATTAAGGTCTACTTGAGGGCAAGTAGAGTTCATGTGGAGGGATATTTGATGCCATCAAATAATCCTGATATTTAAGTGTCAATTTCCCCCTATTATGCTCATGTATTATGCTTATTATATGGATATATACTTTGATTTCTTTATATTTTGTATCCAGGTTACAAGTGAACGTAGGAGCTAAAGAGACGAGGAAAATGGAAAGAACGTGCAAAGATAAACAAATCCTAGTATACTGGAAGAAGCTACGGCGTAACATCATCTCTCAATTACGCCGTAGCAAGGAATTCAACTAAGAAGACCAAAGTCAACACGAACCAAGAGTTACAGCGTAACCACATCTATGGTTTACGCCGTAACACATCCAAGACTTAGTGGGTCCTCAGAATGGAAGACTATGCCGTAATATCACTATGTAATTACGGCGTAGCAACGTGTACGAGAGTAGTCCAAGCTCATTATTTAACTTACGGCGTAACTCAACATTGGGACTAAGGCATAACGAAGACTACGTACGTAACCTTAGATCCGAGAACTTATCTACGACTAATGCACATGGAGACTACGACGTAGATGAAACCCTAATGTCCTTGTTCCGGTGTAACAATTCATCAACTACGCCGTAACCATCAGATCTTGATAAGATTACACTAGCTACGGCGTAACACATTTCTCAGTTACGCCGTATCTCTGATCGGGCCTATAAATACAACCCTAATTTTTGCATTTGTCATACAACTTTCTCACACACAAAGTCAGAGATCATTGGGAGCTTTTAGGAGGCCCTTCTACAGCAGTATACGGAGCCTTTCCAAGGGAGAAATCACGCTACATTCCATAAGTTTTAGCATTTCATATTTACTTTTACATTTCGAATTAATGTCATGTATAAACATGATTTCGAGTGTTAAATTTCATATGATCGGCTAAGCACCTTTAGTGCTAGCCTAACTATGATTCCTTTATTGCTTTAATTATGTTTCTGTAGTTTTCTTAATGCTTTTACGTGTGTGCATGCTTAGTTTATCTTATGATCCTTTAGTTGCGGTAGTATTGTAAGCTTGTTTGTATCTATTACGCTAGATGTGATTGGCTTCATACCTCAGTCAATTTAGTAAGCTAGAAGAATTGACCATAGGACACTAGCCTGATAGATTGCGAGGAAATGGGAGGGATGACAACTGACCATATTGCATTGTGTGTGAATTGACCATAGGATCACCTTACAAGTGGAGGTACTTAAGTAATTAGAGAATGGCCTATGATCGTGACAACGAGCCATTAAAGATAAGTGTAGCATGTAGTGGCACTTAATGACTCAAACCCGTCTACCGTACGTCGGCTTACTAGCATGGGGTAGTTCCTGTGGTTCCCAGCAGGATTCGGGGGAGATAGGCTAGGGAACTGGACCATATGACCCTAGTGATATATGTCCACCCCACCTAAAGCATAAGATTAGTTTAATAGGAGACATGATTATAAGCGATATAGGAGGATTAATTAGGTTAACACATTTCTCTACCACTGCTCTCTACTTTACTTTTAATTGCTTTTATTTTCATTTCATTTAGTTTAGGGCAAATGGTACAAAAAGGTATCAAAGTTAGGGTCCATTTCCAATCAAGGTATTCTTCTTTTTTTCTTGCATAAAAAGGTTCTCAACAAATTTTTTTGGCGGATTTGGGTTTTTTACTAACGTTTGTTAACTCATTTTATTAATAAATTACATGTTTGGTCCTCGAGTTTGTATACACATTTCATGCACCATCCACCACCACCAACCGTGTAACACCCCCAAAATACTGCAACGGAACACTGTGTCACTGGGGTGCTACTTCATAATACAAAGTACAAGTTATAGAAAACGACCTCTAAATGAGACGTTTTGAAAAGTTACTATTCGATTAATGAATTCAAAGTTACAAACATGAGATTCCAAAGTATTATACATAAATGTATACAAAATGTTTTGAATGGTAAATGATAAAAAGCGTAAGTCTTCAGAATATGCAGCTTGACTCTATGTTCCACGCACTAGCTATCGCCTTACTAACCTGAGATAAACATGCTAAAGTGTCAACACAATGGTTGGTGAGTTCATAGAGTTTGTCTTGAAACAGTTGAAAAGTCTTTAAAGAATATTCGCACAACAAAGGCATCGTGAATCCACTCAGTTGCAAGTCCCACCCATAACAACACTTGCAACCTGTGTGTTCACAACCCATTGCTAAAGTATAGCATGATTTCAATATATGTGTATACGATATATGCACGCTTAATGTAAAGTATAACAGCCTACTAAACCTGATGACAAGAATAAGCACAAATGCTTCAAAGCTGGATTATATTCACCCAAGGGCAGGAATATATGGCAAAGGGTGGGGGCGTCAGCCCGATAGTACTATCAATACCTCTCCATCGGCTCCATCCAGGAGTTAAACAGTGGTTAAAGAATATAGCGTATAGAATAGTTTAACACATTAAGGCACATATCGTAATAAAACTACACATCATGTTTAAGAGTATAAAAGTATAGCATAGCATATGAGTAAAATTGTCTTTAGTAGAAGAGAAAGCAAGTAGTTTAAGCATGTATCTCCCCAAAAGAGTTTAAAACAAGTATGAAAATAGTAGGGGCTATGACTCACCTTGAACTAATGATATCAAAACGTATAATGGAATCAATGATGTAGTAATGTCTAGAATATGATGATATGTCTTAGGTTTGGAGTAATGTCTAAGAATACGAAGAATTACCTATATATGTCTTGCATATAGTTCATGATGTAGTACTTAGTATATAGTGTAAGTCGTTGAATAAAAATGATTTATGAAACATGTATAGTTATAATGATTTCGGTTTAGAAAGCCTTGAGGTCTTAGCCGTGGCCTTGGTCATGGCTACCATGGTCTTGAGACTCATCCTTGGCCTTAACCATGGATTTGGTCTCGGCTTTAAGGTCATTAGACCCCTTGGTTTTACTTAGCCATAACCAATAAATGGTCAATTGGGTATTAAAATGGGCTGTTAAGAATTTGAAGAAAAATATCACTCGTTATGCGTTTTCAGGGTTCGAGCTTCTTTGTTCCTGAACGAAAATGTCGTTCCGGACAACTTTCGTGTTTTAACGTTTTGATGAAACGGACCAGAAGGGCCTCGTTTATTTAGGTCAGATTGCATACAGTAGAGTATCGACAGTTTTGGGTTTTTAGGTTCGCTAACTTCTTTTGGCCATAACTTTTGACTCGTGTACTCGTTTTAGGTGGTTCAAATTGCTATGTTTTCCTTTTAAAACCCTCTTTAACAGTAGGTAAGTGTCTCATATCATGGTTACTCTATTTTGGTCGTGGTTCTCAATATAAGTCAATAGTTTCCTTGATTACTTAACATAAGTTAACATATAGTGTTCTTAACTTGTTTTAAAGATTTTTGTACATCATGAACACAATACAAAGACCATATATAGCATGAATGAAATATAATAAGCATGAAAATGATATTGAACAAGAAAGTGTATTAGGGTTTCTTACAACTTTTGGCTTTCAAAAGAAAGGAAGTCAAGTATGAACTAGGACACTAAACCTATGCTTGCAAACCCTTCACCACAACTCTTGCAAACCCTTGCTAACCTTTACATAACCCTTGTGAAAAGCATTTTACCTCAGCCCCTAACATCTTGTGTAGCTCCTAATTCAACCATGGAATCACCAAACAAACTCTTGATTCATGTAGAGACTAACTATGCCTTTAACTTTGGTATGTAACTTATAACTTAGAAATCAAAGGATCATGGTTTATGAATTTGTTGTTGGGTGTTTGGAATGAAAAGAAAGGAAGGGATTAGCCTTGTATTTATATCATGAAGAGGAGGTTAGGAAGGTGCCTAGGAAGTTTCCTTGAGGAGGTTAGAGACTTAGGATATTTTCCAAGACTTAGTGGCCAAGTTTACTTGCAAAATGTTTAGCTTCCTATGTAAGCTTCCTAACCTTAACTTAGTGACCAAGAAAATGCCCCATGTGGCTTAAAATTTCGTTCAATTCCTATCTTGGATGACTAGATATGTGTTTTGATAATATCTTGCTTTTATGGAGTGAGTTTTGTCCCGGTAATCGCTAACGGTAAGTCGTTAAGTTATGAAACTTAAAATCGGGTATCCTAAAAATATGAAACTAATAAATATGTTAGAAATTATTAATATAACCTATCTTAGCATATTTAATGAGTGATAAGTTCTATCGGGTTGCTTAAACGCTGCTAAAATTGGAAACGCGGGTCTAAAACGCGTAATTCGCGTAAAACGCTGAACTGGAAAACGTAAAATTCCAAAACTTTTGGAATTATCGTAAAATGAGAGAAAATCATATTTCTATTGTTTATAGTGTTTTATGGACAAATCAGGATTCTGGAATGACGTTTAAACCTAAAAGTAAATCTCGGACACGGTTTTGTGATTTTTGGAGAAATGATCCGACGAGTGTCAAACTCTCGGATTATCATTAAAATAGTTTAACTTACGAGAATATGAAATAAAAATTTTGGGAGTGAATAGTGAAAGTGAATAGTAAAAAATGAATAGTAATCCGAAAACGTGAATTGTTACAGTCTCTACCCCTTAAGGAGAACTTCGTCCCGAAGTTCTGTTAATGTTAACTACTTACGGTGTGTATAAGAGAATTTGGGATTTCAGGATCTCTAAAATAGTGGTGTTTACTCTGATTCGTCTAAGTTTGTGGTTAAGGAGTCGTATCGGATACAATTAAGCCCACTTATTTATAACTCATTACTTACATAAAGAAGCGTCCAAATTTATGTAAGTAAGGTATCATAAACTTATGGTTCAGTGATTTACAATTTCTTTATTTAAATAAAGAGGCGTCCCAATCCATTTAAATAAGGAGATTCTAAATCATCCTACTTAAGAATTTCCGACACAAAATCCGCTTTCTCAGACAGATAATAAGATAATCAAGTCATCAAATCCCTAAAGCTAAGCAATAATATTATTTAACTCAAATCTTATGTCTCATCAAACAAGAACTGTCACAAGATTAAGTTAAATAATTAGTTATTACTGAGCTTCGTATTTTTAATTACTCGACTAATCTCTGGGGTTCCTTATAATACTAAAGTCACATCATCTAACAGCGTGGAACTAAACCAATAACTAACAAAAAGCATATGCGTATGTAGTGTGTGTAAGGAAAATAAAGAGGAGGGTCTTAATGTATATAGTAGTTATAGTCTAGGCACTAAATGCAACCTAGTTCTCTATAACCTGGCTCTAATACCAATCTGTAACACCCCCAAAATACCGCAGCGGAAGACTGTGTCACTGGGGTGCTACTTCATAATACAAAGTACAAGTTATAGAAAACGACCTCTAAATGAGACGTTTTGAAAAGTTACCATTTGATTAATGAATTCAAAGTTACAAATATGAGATTCCAAAGTATTATACATAAATGTATACAAAATGTTTTGAATGGTAAATGATAAAAAGCGTAAGTATTCAGAATATGCAGCTTGACTCTATGTTCCACGCACTAGCTATCGCCTTACTAACCTGAGATAAACATGCTAAAGTATCAACACAATGGTTGGTGAGTTCATAGAGTTTGTCTTAAAACAATTGAAAAGTCTTTAAAGAATATTCGCACAACAAAGGCATCGTGAATCCAATCAGTTGCAAGTCCCGCCCATAACAACACTTGCAACCTGTGTGTTCACAACCCACTGCTAAAGTATAGGCTATGACTCACCTTAAGTCTATGTAATGAGAAATGAAAGTGGTAGTCGAATCACGAAAGTCTCTAAGAGCAGCCTATAATAGAACGTTGCGACTTAGGTTTGGAGTAATGTCTAAGAATACGAAAAATTACCTATATATGTCTTGCATATAGTTTATGAAACATGTATAGTTATAATGATTTCGGTTTATAAAGCCTTGAGGTCTTAGCCGTGGCCTTGCCGTGGCTTTGGTCATGGCTACCATGGTCTTTAGACTCATCCTTGGCCTTAGCCATGGTTTTGCTCTCGGCTTTAAGGTCATTAGACCCCTTGGTTTTACTTAGCCATAACCAATAAATGGTCAATTGGGTATTAAAATGGGCTGTTAAGAATTTGAAGAAAAATATCACTCGTTATGCATTTTCAGGGTTCGAGAGACTAACTATGCCTTTAACTTTGGTATGTAACTTATAACTTAGAAATCAAAGGATCATGGTTTATGGATTTGTTGTTGGGCGTTTGGAATGAAGAGAAAGGAAGGGATTAGACTTGTATTTATAGCCTGAAGAGGAGGTTAGGAAGGTGCCTAGGAAGTTTCCTTGAGGAGGTTAGAGACTTAGGATATTTTCCAAGACTTATTAGCCAAGTTTACTTGCAAAATGTTTAGCTTCCTATGTAAGCTTCCTATCCTTAACTTAGTGACCAAGAAAATGCCCCATGTGGCTTAAAATTTCGTTCAATGCCTATCTTGGATGAC
This sequence comes from Artemisia argyi, assembly GCA_030686995.1. Taxonomy (NCBI): domain Eukaryota; kingdom Viridiplantae; phylum Streptophyta; class Magnoliopsida; order Asterales; family Asteraceae; genus Artemisia; species Artemisia argyi. The sequence continues at coordinate 73,929 of JARVZY010002245.1, forward strand.
TAGATATGTGTTTTGATAATATCTTGCTTTTATGGAGTGAGTTTTGTCCCGGTAATCGCTAACGGTAAGTCGTTAAGTCATGAAACTTAAAATCGGGTATCCTAAAAATATGAAACTAATAAATATGTTAGAAATTATTAATATAACATATCTTAGCATATTTAATGAGTGATAAGTTCTATCAGGTTGCTTAAACGCTGCTAAAATTGGAAACGCGGGTCTAAAACGCGTAATTCGCGTAAAACGCTGAACTGGAAAACGTAAAATTCCAAAACTTTTGGAATTGTCGTAAAATGAGAGAAAATCATATTTCTATTGTTTATAGTGTTTTATGGACAAATCGGGATTCTGGAATGACGTTTAAACCTAAAAGTAAATCTCGGACACGGTTTTGTGATTTTTGGAGAAATGATCTGACAAGTGTCAAACTCTCGGATTATCATTAAAATAGTTTAACTTACGAGAACATGAAATAAAAATTTTGGGAGTGAATAGTGAAAGTGAACAGTAAAAAGTGAATAGTAATCCGAAAACGTGAATTGTTACAAACCGCCGCCACCATCACCAACTGCCGCCACCACCACCTGCCACCTCTACCACCAGAAGCTACCACCACTGCCACCACCAACACCACCCTTCCCTACCACCACCAGCTACCATGATTCATGTCTCAATTTTTTTAAAATGATATTAATTCCTTCATCAACATGATAAGCATACAAAACCTCCACCATAAACTCAATCGCAGGTCAACAAGCTTCATGTAAGCAATCATCATCAACACAAACACAAACATATTTAGGCAACCCCTTAACCTTACTGATGGATCTAAACACCTTGAACTGTGTTAGATTGATACTTTGAATTATATCACTAAGTATGCGGAATCTACTTAGTAACACTTAGAAGTTTGATTGTGAGTAGGACAGTTGTTTATGAATAAGAACAATGTATGCAACAAACGATTAGCTCCAATATTATTAATGATAATAATACGAGTGATCTTGATATCACTAGGGTTACACCTTGAAGCTCTAGAAACGTATATCTAACCTTTAACCTAGAATCTCCTTTTATAGAACAAGGAGTCCTCTTCTACAAGATAAGTATAATGCTAATAGAATAAGATATACACAAGATCTATTCTATATTTATCTAAACACGTTTCCTAACAGTTATCTAAACAGCAGTGGTAATATATGTTCTTGCAGTGGTAATGAGTTTCCACTGCAAGTACATTCTTCAGCAGTTGTAATGTCTTTTACTAGCCGTGGTAACTGTTAGTATAATTCCCAACAATCCTCCCCTAAACTTATGATTAAAAACCAAATCAATAAGTTTCTTCAAGTATTCAGCAAACATGAGGATATGGGAATTCTTCCAAACACTTATCTTCTTCTTCTTAACTCTTTATCAGCTCTCACACTTTGATCATAAATCCTTTGCAGCAAATCTTCTATGACTTCAGTTCTTTCCCAACACCTAAGCTTCACTGACATCATCACTGTCAATACTCCAGCTCTCAATGGATATTCTTTCTCAGCAAGCATAAACACATCAACTCCATCTTGAGTTGAAAGATGATGCACAACACTTGAGTCATAAAATTTCCACAAGGTATTCATGTTGTGAGCTTCAAACCTCCAATGTCTATCACTTGGGTCATGTTCATATATTCTTCTGAAGTGAACCCATAACTCCTTAGCCTTAACATCAACAAGTTCATCCTTCTTGAACTGTTCTTGAACAATCCTCCACAAAGTATCCAAGTCTTCTCTATCACAAGATCTAACAATGTCTTAAAAATCTCTACAAATACTTGTGACACTTCCAGTTCTAATGATCTTCCAAGCAACTCCAAAATCATCAGAATAGATTTCCCAACCAACAACTGGATATTTTGTTTATAGAGGTTCAATATTAAGTACATCAGTCTCTATGAACATCATATTTGTAACTTGTTCTTCTGTCAACTTGCTAGGACCCTCTTCTGCTTGAGATGACTCCTGAATCTTCAACTTCTTTGTATCTTTTGATCCAAGACTCACTCCAGACCTTTTTGTCTTCATTACTATAGGTTCTTGATCCATTGGAATGAATTTACTATCTTGTCTTTTAATCCTGTAGTAAATACCTTCAATTTGATCATGTGACATTCCTTTGAATTGAGCCATCTTCATATTGCCAACATGACAACAAAAAGTCTTCATATCTGCAATCATCTGTGCCTTAGTAAGTTTTCTTGGCTTCTTTTGACCTTTTCTAACATCCCCAATGATTTCATCAAGAGCCTGCTGATTCTTCATTTGAATGAAGTCTTTTAATTGAGCAGACCTTTGTTCTTCATCCAAGGTTGTATTTGCAATAAGTTCAATAGCCTTCTTCCTGATTATTTGATCATTATTAATCAAGTAGTCAATCTCTTTTTCTGTAGGCACATAAGTGAACAAAGGAGGTTTCTCATGAATGACAGTTGGTGAAACAACTGAAAATGGTTCTGCCATTACAGCTTCAAGTTTATCCAACCTCTTTGCTTCCATAAAACTAGCAACTTCATCTTCCTCTAGCTTTCTCTTCCTTTCATTCTCTGCTGCTTGCTCTTGCTCTGCCAATCTTGCATCAAAGTCAATATGAGCTTGATCTTTCTTAGAAATCTTTCTTGTTTGCTCTTGTTCTAAACCAGTCACAATTGCTTTACCTTTGACTGATCTTATTCTGACAGCTTCTTCCTCTGCAGTGATAATTTCTTGAGTAGCAGTGGTAACATGTTCACTTGCAGTGGGAATATCTTTATCAGTGGGAACTTGTTCTGCTTCAGTGGAAATTGGTTAAGCAGTTCCATCTATATCATCAAAGTCCATATCTTCAAAATCTAATTTCCTCCCCTTAGTCTTAGCTGCATCTTCCTTTGCTTGAGCATTGTCAGAATCAGGGAGCTCAGCAAAGTCTTTTTCAAAATTAGTGCTCCTCCCCTTAAACTCTGCATCTGATTTCCTCCCCTGTTTGGAAGAATCTCCCAAATGTTTACTAGAACTTGCAGAAAAGTCATCCTGAGGTGAAGATGATGAAGAGAACACAACTGTAGCAGGTCTTTTCTTCTTGAGACTCTCAACTTCATTCTGCAATCTTTGAATCTCTGCATTCAGTTGATTCAGCTCTGTGGTATGTTGTACTTTGGTCTGTGCCAGATCTTTCTCCAGAGCTTGAACCTGCTTGACTAACTTTGTACAAATGTCCATCAATTCAGGTAGTTGCACACTGCCATCAACACTTCCAACTGTGTGACCTGTTGGGAGAGGTGAATCATAGGGCATTGATTCAGGCTCTTCCCTAGTTGGACTAGGATTAAGCCTTGAACCACCACTGCTTGTCCCTAAACCAAAAGGTTCAGCAACATGCAATGTTGAGATGAGAGAAGTTGGCTGTTTATGCCTTCTCTCATAAGTGTGAGTTACAACAGGGGTATGGTGAATTGGTGGAACAACAATATTGGGTGTGTTTTGGGATACAACTGGGATGGTTGCATCTTCACCCTGTACTTGAGAAATTTTAGCAAGCATTTGAGGAAAAAGTGGATGAACCTCCCCATTCCAAAGATCTGAAGCCTTACTCATGTTTTGAAAAACTTTTGGCTTAAGATAGGAAGGTTCATAAATTCTATTGTGAGGTTGCAGTTGAAACTCATTTAACACTGCTTGCACAAACCTTGGATACATCAAAAATTTATATTGACTCTTTACATTGCCTTTCATATTATTCAAAATAAACTTTGAAAAATTGAAAGTCCTATCAGTTGCCAAACAAACCAAAGGATAAGCCATGGTTGATGCAAATTGTTCATAAGATGTTTTCTTAGGACTTAGGCAACGTAAAAGAGTGTGAATTAAAAATCTCCAATGGGGACAAAAACATCCTTTTCTGAAAGTTACTTTTTGTTCAGATGTATCATACCCCATTAAAGCAATATTAGTGAAAATTTCTGAATTAGGTAATGTGATGATACCATTGAGATCATCCAATTGGAGAATTCTCCTCAAAGATGACTCAGTAACATCAATAGTTACCCCATCCCTTGTGGCTCTAAGAGCATCCACAGATTCATGTGTGTCTCCCTGTTCAAGAGTTATAGACTCCACAGTGTTCCAGAACTGTTTGATATGAGAGACATTGATTGTGGGATTAATAGTTAAGGCATACCTTATATGAGTTGTGTTTAGAAAATCCACAATCTGATGAAAAACAGGGCCACTCTTCTCGTTTGACTTTTGTAGGTAGGCCACTTGGTTGTGCTCCTCGACAAATTTTAGAATCGCCATGATATTTGTGAAAAGAGAATAAAAGTGTTAGTAATCAAGATAAAAATCGAGCCGTATGATGATCAATTTATACTAATAGGGTTTGAGGAGGTTACGCAATGTGAATTATCTTTAGAAAGAATTATCTTTGGAAAAGAATAAATTAATAAGTAAGTAGATAATTCACAAAAGATTTACCCTATTAATAAGGAAAGACGGTTATATTTACAACGGCTAGTAAAAAATAGATTACTGACACAACAGTTGTAACGGCTAGTTCATCAGTGGAAAAATTACTCTTGCAGTGATAACTAATGAACTAGCAGTGGTAAAATTTTCACAACATATCAAAGAGCAGTGGTAAGTAAAACTTGAAAATTTGCTGCTCTTATCATAGTTTTTAGCAAACTACCAGCTATCAACGGATTTGATATGTCTTTACCATGAGCCGTTTGCTATGGACTAGCCAACTCTTGATCACTTGGAGTATGGTGAGTTGATAACCATATAGTTTTTGGTAAACTATCAACCATAAACGAATTTGATAAGTCTTTACCAGGAGTCGTTTGCTCTGGACTAGTTGATTCTTATGTGGATTAGACATGGTGAATCAATAACCATTTGTTGTGTGTCTATGATACACACCTTATAACTCCAATGACTCCAATAATATAGGTTGAATGCTGCAGAACAAAGTAACTCTCAACTGAACCCATAAAGATAAACCCAAAGTAACTTTTTAACCAAGTTACTATTCACAAAAATATCTTCCAAAAGTCAACCCGATAATAACCAAATTTACTCCTCCAACCTACCAAAACAGGTAAGAGTAAATATTCTTCATTAATTAGAATTCGACCTTGACTTTGCTTATAAAAGGGGGCTCAAAACCTTTATATCTCATCAACAAACAACTTCAATAACACAAACCCTTAATCAACACAATGAGCTAGTTTCCATTAGTCTACATATCTTCTGATGATTCATCTGATGAGGAGATCAGCTATTGTTCAAACTCAGAGGATCTTTCAACAGGATGGAGTGATTACTTCCCACCAAGTGCAACCACATCCACAGCATCCAACATGACATCCAAAAAGACTGAAGCTTCTCTTGCTCCATCCTTGGAGTTCTATACCAGTTCTTCCTCTGATGATGACAATGATCCAACCTTCAATCTTTCCAAAGAACTTCCAAAGGCCCTAACTGCAGCATTAAAGACTGCCATAAGCAACATGAAGTGGCCTGCTGTTGAGAAGCCTACCCAAGCACCAAGGCCTCCCAATCAAGTTCCGGGACTTGCTTGTCCAAGGAAACAACTTTCTTTTGATGACAAGAGAAAGAAAGCTTCCAAAGGCAAGCATGATTATGTGGGAAAGGGAAAGAAACCTATGGAGTAGGTGTTAGGTTGTAGGTTTATGTCTTGTGATGGTTTTCTATTTTGGTGATAATGTTTTCTAGATGGTTGTTATGTACTCTTCTTTATGATAAATAAAAGTACTCTTTCTTTTTGCTTTTATCACCAATCTTTCCACTGTTGTATGATTATTTCCACTGTGCTCTTGATAACTCTGCATACAAGTTAGTAGAAAACCATACATACAATACAAACAATACTAGTACCTAAAAACTATCCTGCAACACTAGAAAATATTAGACATCAAAAATTTATGGATTTATCATTTCAATACCTGTTACCAAGTATAGAAATCTACCCACATCAAGCCCTTTTGTTAACAAATCAGCATAATTGTCATCAGTATGGATTTTGACAACATTAATAAGCTTTTTCTCAAAACAATCTCTAATAAAGTGATGTCTAATTTCAATATGTTTAGTTTTAGTATGTTGCACAGGATTTTTAATAATGCATATGGTACTACTATTGTCTATATAGATAATGGTGTTCACGAAATTGTACCCATAATCCAATAATTGATTCTGAAGCCATAGGATTTGAGCACAACAACTAGCAGCTGCTACATATTCTGCTTCAGTGGTTGAAGTAGCAACCATAGTTTGCTTCTTGCACTGCCATGACACCAATCTACATCCAAGAAATTGACATCCACCTGTAGTTGACCTTCTATCCAAGCTTGCACCAGCATAGTCACTATCTGAGTATGTGATCAATTCCATAGGGGATTCTCTTGGATACCATAATCCTAGATTAGGATAAGTCTTCAAGTGTCTAAAAATCTTTTCCACTGCTGTCATATGTGATGTCTTTGGAGTCACTTGAAATCTTGCACAAGCACATACAACAAACATAATGTCTGGCCTTGATGAAGTAAGATACATCAGAGAACCAATCATAGACCTGTAAGTGTGCACATCAACATTAGCACCACTAGCATTCTTCAACAATAGATGAGTGGTCTTGTCAGCAGGGGTATTTGAAGATTTTGCATCAGTAAACTTGAACTTCCTAATAATCTCAGTCACATATTTGTCTTGACTGATAAAGATGCCTTCTTTACTCTGTTGTACTTGCAGCCCCAAAAAGAATGTAAGTTCTCCTATAGAACTCATTTGAAATTCATCTTTCATTAGCTTCTCAAATTCTTTGCACATCTCTTGTTTAGTAGACCCAAAGATAATATCATCAACATATACTTACACCAGTAGAATATCACCCTTGTCTTTCTTGATGAACAAAGATAATATCATCAACAAAATTCACACCATCTGCTTCATCTTCATCAATGAATTCTTCTGAATCTTCAAGATCTTTGTCTCATGTGCTTGAAGTAAGAGGTACATAATTCATTGTATTGGATAATGTTTCAAGATCAAATAGACAATCTGGTCCTGAACCTGCCATGTTAGCTTTATTTTCAAGAAACTCAACATGCAAGTTCTCTTCAATCTTCTTTGTTATTAAGTTATAGACTCTAAAAGCCTTGCTAACCATAGAGTATCCAACAAAGAAGCCTTCATCAGACTTTTCTTCAAATTTACCCAGATGATCAATGGTATTGAGAATAGTAACATGGCACACAAATGGCCTCTGAATAACTCATAAGGTGTCTTGTTCTTTGTTTTGACCACTAAAACCCTGTTCTGTATGTAACAAGCAGTGTTAACTGCTTCAGCCCAAAAAGTCACTGGAAGCTTTGAAACAGCTAACATGGTTCTAGCAGCCTCAATTAGTGTTCTGTTTCTTCTTTCTGCAACTCCATTTTGTTAAGGAGTTCTTGCAACACTAAATTCTCTTTTAATACCTTTGTCTCTGCAGAAATCATCCATAACTTTATTCTTGAACTCTGTCCCATTGTCACACCTGATGATCTTTATTTTCTTTTCAAATTGATTTTCAACTTCAGTGATGAATGTCTTAAGGATGCCAGTGGTTTCATCCTTGGTTCTTAAAAAGAAAACCCATGTGAATCTACTAAAATCATCAGTCACAATAAGACAATACTTCTTCAAATTGATGCTGCTCACAAAAGTAGGACCAAACAAGTCCATATGCAGCATAAAGAGTGGATGATCAATAGAATTGAATGATTTGGTCTTGCATGAAGCTCTGTGTTGCTTTCCTTTGAGACAGGCAACAAAAGTTTGGTCATTTTCAAATCTTTTCTCACGTAAACCTCTGACAAGTCCATCTTTCACAATCTTGTTAATGGTTTTAAAGTTAACATGACCAAGTCTTCTGTGCCAAAGCATGGATTCATCTAAAGTGGCTTTTGAAAGCAAGCAAGTAACATCATTGTTAGCCACTATGTTCTTCATGTCAATGCTATATAGATTTCTTTTTCTAGGGATTGTAAGCAAAATTTCACTTTCAGCAGGGAGCTTATAATCCTTAGATAATATATAACATTCATCTTCTGTGGATAGAACTCTATGCTTCTTGTCACACATCTGTGACACGCTGAAAAGATTGTACTTGAGTTCTTTCACATAGTGCACATTCTCAAAATCTATGTTTCCAGCCTTGATTATTCCTTTGCCAGAAACTCTGCCACCAATTCCTCCTCCAAAGCTGACAAATTGTCCATCATAAGGTTGAAAGTCTGAGAGATAGGACTTATTGCCAGTCATGTGCCTGGAACATCCACTGTCTGAGTATCCTTGATCATTTGTAGTCTTTGAATGTTCCTGCACACAAAATAAAGGAATTAGTTCCTTTTGGGGACCCAAGCCACAAATGACTTGGATCTGCCTCGTGTATCAATATAATTATATCTATCAAAGGTCATTGATACACCATTGGGATTGTTTGAGGTGATGGTTACTTTTGGTTTCCATTCCCATCGTGCTGAGGCCTTAACAACATTTCCCATATTTACCCTTTTCTTGTTTACAGACCCTCCAGTGGTAACCTTTGGCCTTGCAGTGGTAACTGCTGGCTTAGCAGTGGAAACTGCTGGTTTTGAAATTTTGGGTACCCACTTGTGATTATTGTAAACTTTCTTTTAAAAATTGGTCTTTTTCCCTGTTTGAGTAGATGTAACAAAAGTAGTAACAGGGGGCTTAGGGTAAACTCTGTTTTTATTTCTGGCAGTGGCAACTGCTGGTCTAGCAGTGGCAATTGGTTTAATGCCAGAGTTAAGCAAAACAGACCTGGGAATCATCTTGCTAAGTGGATTTGGGTGAGTTAAGTTATTAGCATTTTGGCCATTCACCCTAGTATTCCCAAACACTTCCCTTCTACCCAAGTGGTAGGTACAGCTATAAGACAAATGGTCAAAGCTACCACATATATGACATCGTTTGTTATTAAACACAAAATCACTACCAAATTGCCTAGATTTAACATGATTCCAACTCCTCATATTACCCCTAGGAGTTGGTGACCTACTTCTGTACATCTCTGCATATCTAGTAGTGGGCCTAGTGAAATTAGGTTGTGACCTAGGCTTCTCTTTGACAACATCAGGAATACTCTTTTTAACCTCCACTTTAACATTCTCAGGAACACTAGGTTTAGACTCAATATTCAAACTTTCATCTTTAAGAGATGAGTCACTAGCACTATCAAGTGTGTCAACCTCAACCTGAACCTTTTCAATAACAACTGGTTTAACAAATTTTGGTCCATAGGTCATAGGTGGTTCCTGGAATTCTTCTAATCCTGTGTGAGCTAAGTCAATGCCAGGAGGTGATGGAACACCTCTTAGAGGTGGTGGAACTGATTTGTATCAAACTCCTGATTTGGCTTTGTTCACAACTTGGGCTTCCCAAATTTTGTCAATACACTTGGATTGGTGATCCAGTGTATTGCAAGTTATCTTTATATTATCACTAGCCATTTTAACCTTTTCTAGTTCTTCCCTAAGAACCTTATTTACAGCAACCTAATAATCTAAGTCTCTTCTTAATACTGCAATATCATCATTGAACTTAGATTCATTTGCCCTATAATGCTCTAATTGAGTTTCTAAAACACCTAGGCCTCTTTTATGATTTGCTAAGTTATAATTAGTATGATTTAACTCTAGCAATTGTTCATCATATTGTGCTTTAATTTTCTCATATTCTTTTAAGGCCTTACAAGATTTAGAACAAGCATTATTAATTTGTACCTCAGAGTCAGAAAAAGCCATTAGTGCAAGCTCAGTAGCAACCATTGCAGACTCTGGATCATCTTCTTCATCCTTAGTCATAAAGCTCCAATAAAAGCTCACTCCATCAATAGCCAATAGCCCCTTTGGCTCATCAGTAGTAGGTTCCTTCTTCTTGTCCTGCTTATACCAAGTTGACCTGTTGTCAGATTTCCTTGGCTTCCTGCACTCCCTGGCAAAGTGCCCCTTCTTATGACAATTATAGCACTCCACCTTCTTTTTGTCAAAACCTACTGTCTCATTGCCACTGATGTTAATCTTTCTTCCAGTCTTCTTCCAAAACTTCTTTGTTCTTAAGCTCAGTAATGCCACCTGCCATTTAATGTCCATCTCCTCCATACCATCCTCATCAATTTGATCAAAATCCTCATGATTGAGAATTGAACCACCTACTTGACTTGATATAAAGGCATAAAAGGTAGTATCACTAAGTCCTGCAATCTGTCTCTTTGAGCTACCAGTGGAAACAACAATGTTAGCACTGTCATCATCACTATCACTTTCTTCATCTGAACTATCATCAAGAGATGATGATATGAGTGCTACACTTCCTGAACCTGTGCTTAATTTGCCAGCTTTCTTCAATATTTGTTCAATAACCTTGAAGTTATTGTACAAATCATTAAGTTTCATGGTCTCCAAATCTGGCTTATCTTCCCACACAGCAACATTGGTTCCAAACTCAGAGGGTAAGCTTCTTAAGAACTTTAGATTGAGGTCTTCCCTTTCCACCTCAATTCCAAAAACAGTGAGTTGAGTAACAATCTTTTGTAGCCTTGTGAAGATGCTATCAATAGATTCATTACATGTTGAACCAAAGTTTTCATAAGTCTGCTTCAGCAGAGTCTTCTGAGTCTTCTTGGTGGAATCATTACAACCAAAAACATTACAGATCTCCTCAAAAAGAGTCTTTGCAGTCTTGTACTTGCTGAATGCTAGAACTTGGTCTCTGGGAAGTGTCATCAGCAACAAACCTCTGGCCTTCAGATCATTCTTCATCTGAAGTCTTTCATCATTAGTAACAGGTCCAGTGTTAACCTTTATTACTTCCTTGCCACCAACCATCTCTGAGGTAGAACTTGGTTTGAAGGAATTACCAAGCATAATGATCTCCCAGAGTGTATAGTCTTGCACCATAAAGAATTGTTCGATCATTAGCCTCCACATCTCAAAGTCATTCAACTTAAGCTTTGGAAGCTTAGCAGCAATGTTTGATTGACTGGTTTCTGTCTCCATTGATTCTTCTGAGTGAACTAGAGTCTTCTAAATCAAAGTATCAAAACCTGTCTCTGATACCACATGATGGATCTAAACACCTTGAACTGTGTTAGATTCATACTTTGAATTATATCACTAAGTTTGCGGAATCTACTTAGTAACACTTAGAAGTTTGATTGTGAGTAGGACAGTTGTTTATGAATAAGAACAATGTATGCAACAAACGATTAGCTCCAATATTATTAATGATAATAATACGAGTGATCTTGATATCACTAGGGTTACACCTTGAAGCTCTAGAAACGTATATCTAACCTTTAACCTAGAATCTCCTTTTATAGAACAAGGAGTCCTCTTCTACAAGATAAGTATAATGCTAATAGAATAAGATATAAACAAGATCTATTCTATATTTAACTAAACACGTTTCCTAACAGTTATCTAAACAGCAGTGGTAATATATGTTCTTGCAGTGGTAATGAGTTTCCACTGAAAGTACATTCTTCAGCAGTTGTAATGTCTTTTACTAGCCGTGGTAACTGTTAGTATAATTCCCAACACTTACCACTATACAAATAACCCAAAACACTCATAATTGCCTCGAATCCAATCTCATAATCACTAGCCAATTCCTTCATCAACAATTACACATTCTTACCACTATACATCAATGACAGTGCCACTACTCCCACTAATTATATCTGTCGAATCCGAAAACCCATTTCTAACATCCATTAAAGATCCTATTTTTATCCTTAAAAACACCTAAAAAAAGTTTTTTTTACACAATAATCAATCAAAAACAGTAAAATAGTTCCTGGGTGTTAAATACAATCAAAAACTGTAAAATGGTTTATGGGTATCAAAATTGAGGTTGACCATTATAGATTTGAGCCTAAACAAGGTCTCAATAGCAATCTTTTTTGGGCAAAACACAAAATTTATACAAAAAAGAATAAATGGTATACGGGTATTAAATTTAAGGTTTGACCCAGTTTAGATTTAAGCAAATAAAAGATGGGTTTAAGCCTAAATGATATAAAGAAAGTGTGAAATAATATATGGGTGTTAAATCAAATATTGACCCGATACTAATTGAAGTGTAAATGATGTAAAGATCAAATCTTTTTGGTTAAAAATGAAGGATTAAAGAGGAAAGAGTTAATGGGTAAAAAATGAAGGATTTAAGGGTGTTTGGTTAATGGGTCAATTGGTATTTATTTGAATTTTGTTTGCTGTTGTGAAGAAGGAAGATAGATTCATGTGAATGTGTACTTGTTTTGTTATTTTATTTATTTAAAAAATGAGGAAAAGGAAATGTAAATAAATGAGACAAGAATCATGGTAGTTGCCGCTGGTGGTGGGGAAGGGTGGTGTTGGTGGTGGCAGTGGTGGTAGCTTCTAGTGGTGGTCGTGGACGATGGTGGTAGAGGTGGCAGGTGGTGGTGGTGACAGTTAGTGATGGTGGCGGCGGTTGGTGGTGGTAGTGGATGGTGCATGAAATGTGTATACAAACGCGAGGACCAAACATGTAATTTACTAACGAAGTGAGTTAACAAACGTTAGTAAAAAAACCCAAATCCGCCAAAAAAATTTGTTGGGAACCTTTTTATGCAAGAAAAAAAGAAGAATACCTTGATTGGAAATGGACGCTAACTTTGATACCTTTTTGTGCCATTTGCCCTTTAGTTTAAATCAATTAACCTACCATTCCTACTGTTATTTTAATATTAATTAGTGACATTAGACTTAGATATAATCCGCACCGCATAGCTCTTGGGACGACCTCAGAGTTACCATTACTAGCCTACACATGACCTTATTCTTTGTCCGTTAGTGCATAAGGTAGACCTAGGGTAGAAACGAGGGTTTACAAATAGTAAAACCTGGTCAGAAATCCTGCATCAACAAGCTAAACATAAAACAAGTTCATGCATTAATAAGAGAAGATAGTCACACATAAAGTGTGAGTACATCAATTTAGCAAGAAAATCAAAACTACAAGAAGAAAGTAGTAATCTTTAGTGACTTGAGAGGGATCCTGAGGGTTTATTCATGAGTACTAAACATAATAATGTTTAGTTGAATAGGCTATTAGGTGGTGGAGATGGTGACATGATTGGTGGTTGTAGAGGTGTCAAGAGATGTTCGACATAGGAGAACATTAAATGAAGTTCATCTCTCAAAGAAAAGATGAGGTTGCGGTTGTGGAGGCAACATAGGCAATTGGCACTATGTATATCAACCAGATGAAGTTGAATGGAAGGGCCCATGATTGGTGAAGGAGGTGGTTGTGAGTATGTTGGTGATGGAGTTGGCATAGCAATGTCCAATGGTGTGATAGGTGAGAGTGTGTATTGTATGGATGATGGCATGGTATTGAAGGAGGAGGATGATGAGGATGTTGTCCTAGTATATGATGATTTGGAAGGAGCATTAGAAGGAGGTGGGGATTTTGGTATGCATTGGGAAGGTGGTGTTGTGACTTCATCATCTTTGGTAAGGTCAACAAAGAGACGTTTTGATGGTGGCTTATTGGGAATTACATTAACAGTTACCACGGCTAGTATGAAGATTACAACTTCTGAAGAATGCACTACCAGTGGAAACTCATTACCACTGCTAGCACATATTATTACCACTGCTGATAGGATACCTGTTAAGAAACTTGTTTAGATAAGTGTAGAATATATTTAGTGAATATCTTATTCTATTATCATTATACGTATCTTGTAGAAGAGGACTCCTTGTGCTATAAAAGGAGGTCCTAGGTTAAGGTTAGATATATGTTTTTCTTAGATCTTCAAGGTTGTAACCCTAGCGATACAAAGATCACTCGTATTATTATTATTAATAATATTGGAGCTAACAGTTTGATTCATACATTCTTCTCATTCACATATAACTGTTTCATTCACATACAAACCTTCTAAGTATTACTAAGTAGATTCCGCATACTTAGTGGTATAACTCAAAGTATCATTCTAACACAGATCAAGGTGTTTAGATCCATCATGGCTTAACGGTAATTCTAGGTTTCTTGGAGATGTGATTTGTTGAGCCTTGTGTGGAAGCCATGGTGAATGAAAGATATGATGATGAGGGTGAGTTGCAAGAGATGCTTGCAAGGGTGAGGCCTTAAATAAGCAAGAGTGGTGTAATTTGAATTAAAGTTTGTGAGGATGTCCTATGATGATCTAGAGGAATCTTAGGATGAATGAAAGTTAGCAAGATGTTGCAGGTTTGGAGACTAGGTATGTTAGAATTTAGAGGAAATGTTGAAAATTCGGCTACCCTAGGATGGTACCGCTAAATACTATACGGTACCGTTAAATTTAACGGTGCCGTGGCATATTTAGTGGTGTCGTGCCCTGGAAAATTCGAATTTTTCTGTGATACCTATATTTGGTCATCTAGAATGAGTTTCCTAGGGTACTATTTGCAGGAAAAGTTAGTGCCTCAAACCACTAAAGATTACTTTACCAAAAGTGACCAATAACAAACTACTCCTAGCCATCAAAGATAGTCAAACACTTCTTTAAAAGATACTAAGCATGCAATCAAAGAGATAAGATAAGGTCAATCATGCAATGTAGAAAATAAAGTCAACTAAATGGAATTCAAGCAATGAAGTCAAGGAGGAATGGGAAAGTTATAGATAAATCCTAATATGGGATATGATAGCTAAGATATTTCTAACTACTCAATGTTATGATTCTTAAGGATAAGTACAACTTCCTCGGGTTCCATCACACTCTTGAGTTGAGCTCGCACCACTCCCACATCTGTAGGGTCGTCATAGATATCGTAGTCAACAGAGGAGGCAGAAATAAAGATGGAAGAGATATGAAACTCATTAATGGGTTCCATGAAGGGTTTAATAAGTGAGTATTGTGGACCGCGAACATATGGGTGAAAGTTCATGATGTAGTGATAAAGATGAGTTAGGAACATCCCATAAGGTATCAACTTGGTTTTGATACCTTTGAGATGTACAATTCGCTTTGCGAAGAAGTAGGCAAGGTTGTATGGTTGTTGAGTGAGGACACAATATAATATGTGAGCACAACATGCGGGAAGTTGCTCACGGCCACCTTGTAGACTGAGAACGTTTTCCTTAAGGATGATTGATCGAGAAAGCAATTCTTGACGAACCTCTGCCAAATGAATTTTCATTGGATCGAGGAAAGGAATGTACATGTGAGTACGGTGGAGTTTTGTGAGTTCGCTTGGAGTGGGTATATAGGAACAATAAGGATTATCCTCTTCTCTATAGTTGAAGAGTGACTCAAGACACCAATCTTCAGTATAGGCACATTGCCCATGATTGGGAATACGAAGAGTTTGAGCAAATTGCTCAAGAATTAAGACAAACTTGAAGTTACGAATCCAAAACCAAAGTGACAAAGATTGATCCTCGTTACGTACGAGTTCAACTTGTCAAAAGAATTCCAACACAAAATGAGGACAAATGTGCTCATTAATGTGTAGCAAACAGTCGAGACCTATAGCCCTAAATTACATGTTGATATCTCTATTGTAAATTAGAGAAGGATCAACGACACAACCTTCATAAAATCGACGGGTTTCAAGGTTTATATAAGCACGAATGTGATTTACAGGTGTTGTTGGTTCATGATAGATGTCGCGAATGTAGTTATCAGTTGAGAGATGATCAAAATCATATTCATGAGACATGTTTGTGACCTATACAAAATTTTAATAAAAGTTAAGATTTGATAACACTAGTTTCAAATTTATGTATCTAGTGTGTACCTATATGCAACATATGTGGAGGTGAGATAATCTTGATTCTAAATGCAAACCTAATAAGATTATCCAAACATTCCTAATCTTTACTTTAGCTCAAGTGAATGTGATGATAAATACATATTAATTATGTTCTTCCGTCAATATATATATATGAAAACGTTTTTAGTTTGTATCAACAATGCATAAAAAGTTTTTCTTTTTACCTTGAAGTGTGTGGGTTTTTCAAAACAACGAAATTGGGATGTATCTTTGTAATTTCAATAGTATGACTCACAACATCAAGATCTAGATTAAGCCATTGTAACACCTTGCAAAAATCCCTTACACACACCCTCTTGTGGACTCCACGTTTTTCTTAAGTGGACCCCACATTGCTGAAATGACTCATTTACCCTCATGTGGACCCCACATGTGCTAATTCATGGATCTAATCCACTAAAACACCAAACGGGCTAATAACAAAACTAATACCTAGTTACGATTCACAAGCCCAATCCAAAACCATATGTATATACGAATTAACATAAGTACGCACATTTACTTTGGCTCCTTTATTTGAAATCTATACAAACGACCTATGGATCAAATTGCACAACCTTATTCTTCAAACGTACCCAAATTCAACCATTTTGCATTTTATGGGTTTCCATTTACTCCAAGGCTTCCTAAACACTCTCAAATGACTCACTAAGTGTTTCTAAGTCATTCACAAGCTACACAATTTACAAACGTGCCTTAGCTCAATTCTTGTGCCTCGTTATACATGAAAACGTTCACATAAATACCCACACCCTTCACAAGACTTCGTGAGACCTTCCAAGGCATTTGGAAATCCCTTAATATGAAATATAAGTCATTTGAACCAAACTAGAATCATTACCTAGTTTCCAAGACCTCACACTCAATATTTTGACCTATACGTATTTGTTTTGATCACACTAATTTCGTTTGAACACACGAGGCTACCCCAAGCCCTATAACTTTCACAAGCAACCTAAAATGTCATAAAACCCTATTCATTATCAACCACAACACTCCTAGAGTACAACTCGATCATGAACATGAGTTTTGGTCACGTTGCTATGCCAAACACACCCTTTTGATGTTGCAATCACAAAATAAACACCTTATACGCTTTCCCCTTGGAACTCTTGACCACCAAAGGACCTCAAGACCTTGCTACAACCTTTGCTCACCTTGTTTGCACCTTACACGAAATAAAATCAGCTTTCTAGAAGCCTAGTCCTCGTCACCACAAGAACCAACCCAAGGTAACACTTGGGAGTGCAACTTGCATCCAATCAAGCTACCCAACCCCCTACTCATTATCTCTGACATATTCTCTTTGTCCCATACACTTATGTCTCTATCTTCATGTATAAACCATCCCATGCAAGATACACTGACGTACAAACTCATACAACACTAAACCAAACACCCCTTTGCTCACTACTGTCATACCGAGAAGAAACCAAGAAGCTAGAAGTGTTTTCCAGTTTACACAAGCCTTGCACAAGCTCCTTTCAAGTATTTGGTGTGCTCTCAATCGAGTTGCAAGCCCTCAAGCTTTCCCCTAGCCTCTATAGATTCGTATGACCCCACCTTTGAAGGTGTTGTAAGCTATTTCCAACACTTAGTTTATTTTTTATATCATTTCCATATTTCTATACGTATAACATTACCAACACTTTCACTCATTTAAACCTTGACCTTGTTGAACTAGGAACCTAGTAAACAAACTCTCATAAATCTCTATATGGCTAACAATAAAGATATGAACTGATGAGACGAAAAGTGTACCGCTCTTAGGGGGTCATTTAACCCCAAAGTCGAGATTATTTGATCAAATATTGCCCTCAATAGTTCCTTTTGTCATTTTAGGTACTTTTGAGAGCAAATCTGGAAAAGGAAGCATTTTGGACGTTTTTGGAGCGAAAAAGTGAAGAAAACAACAAAGTCTCAAATTCATGCTAGAAATTGTACCTGACGGCGTCAGAAATTGCATGTGACGCCGTCACCCTTTGACAAAGAGGTGGATAAATCAAGTTACACGTGACGTGCCTGAGAGATTTTGAAAGAATTATACATGACGGCGTCACTAAGGCCATCAAGAGTAATTTGCATGTGACGGCCAAGATGAAGTTTACACATGACGACGTCAGAAGTGGATCTAGGCAATACGATGATAATTATGGCGGTGAGTTGACGGCGTCAGAACTTAATCTTGACGTCGTCAGACCTAATAGTCTATATATAGTTTTTGATTTTTCATTCATTGTGTGCAACTTTGAGAGGAGAAAACCCTAGACGAATTTTACTGTATTTTTCAGGGTTTCAAACCCTTGTTTCATCCATGCATAATTGAAGATAAGTTTTCCAATAATCATTCAATATGTCTATGTGTTGTTTGATTCTCTCTTATGCTTGTCTTCTCTTTAACATGCTAGGCTAGGTTTTCTTTGTGTTTGCTTAGATGTAATGAAAGTTAATTATTGATTATTGGTTGGTTGTTTGTTTATAATTGTTGTGGATGAATGATTTCGATGTTAGGCTTAAGAAAACTGGCAGACTTCCAATTGGTAACTTGCTTGAACATTTTAAGAAACATGATCGGAGGTGTACTGCGATAAATTAGTTATATTTAATGCATAGGTAACTACTAATGAGGCCATGTTAGGAGCTAGTAGTCAGCTCGAACACTATTCTTTGAGTTGAACGATCAATCCCCCGGTACTTGTCACTATACTATACTACAACGGTTAGGTACACTGCCTGGTGGGGATTGCAAGCTTCGCAAGATCCCTTGAGAGGTAAAACCTTTTGCAAGGTTGCAAAACCACGCATCAAGTTTTTGGCGTCGCAGCCCGGGGAATAGTTATTGTCTAGGTTGAATTTTTTTTATTAGGTCTACTTGCTAGATTCCTTTCTAGTAGGATTTTTATTTTTATTTTTATAGGTTTTCTTTAGTCTATATTTTTCTTTGTTTCCTTTGTTCGTAACCATTGCCATCCGCCATCATGGAAGGTGGTAATCTCCTTGATCCCATCAACCCACCACAACAAAACCATCCACAAAACCCACCATAACCAAACCAACCTCCTAGACCCCGAACTTTAGGAGAGTAAATCCGTACTAGCCACCAAGGCTATCGAAACACCATTGAGCTCACTCAAGGAGCCAATGTGTCTCCCTTGCGATCCGACACCATCCGGTTGGTGCAAAGCGGATGTGCATTCCATGGACTTCGTTCCGAAGATCCTAACCAACATCTCAGGATTTCCTCAAAATCGTAGATTCCGTAGACCTTGATGTTGAAACTCGAGAGACGACCCGATTGCGTCTCTTCCAATTCTCTCTACGTAACCAAGCTAGACAATGGCTTGAGCGTTTTCCCGCGGGATCCATCACCTCTTGGGATGATCTCACCACTCGTTTCCTCGCTCAATTTTTCCCACCAGGGAGAACTACTAAGCATAGAAATGACATCTTGATGTTCCAACAATGTCAAGGTGAAACTCTTTATGAAGCCTCGACTCGTTTCAAGGACTTACTCCAAAAAGTCCCTCATCATGGCATAGATCTTTGGCTCCAAGTCCAAATTTTCTATGACCATATCGATCTCTCCTGAAAGTGAACCATTGACCAATCGGCCGGTGGCAAGCTACGTGAATTAAGTGCGGAAGAATCATGGGAACTCATAGAAGATCTTGCTCTCTATGACAATAAAAGTTGGAATGATCCCCGTGATTTGAACAAAACGGTCAAGGCAATATCTTTGCCTTCGAACAATTCAAGCACTCCCGACCGTAGGATCATGGAACTTGAAGACCAAGTCAAGTTTCTTATGAAATTCCTACGAAGCTCCTAAACCTTCAAGCAAAATGAACAAAATCAATTCTTCATGCGAATTATGTAGTGGTCCCCACGACACTCATGATTGCATGGAACTCCCCGAACAAGCTTTTACGGATTACGCATCCTCGCATACCGACGGAGCGGGAGACAAGTGGTACACTTTCAAACCCGAGAAAAACCCTTACGGTGATTCATACAACCCCTCTTGGAAAAATCACCCGAACTTTAGGTGGAAACAAAACCAAAACATGCTCCAAAACAATTCTTCCACTCCACCTAATCGTTATCAACCAAATGGTCCACCTCTTAACTGTACTATCAACAACAATCCTTCCAACAACTATGGTAGTACCAATAATTTTGAAGGATTGATGTCCAAATTTATGGCATCTCAAGAAGCCCGCATAGCTAAGTTTGAATCCGAATTCAATCAACAACAAGCGGAGATGACCAATAAAATCGACCACTTGTTGAAAGTCCTCAACAACCAAGTGCTAACTACACCAAAGAAGGACACTAGGGACACTAGTTGCGGAACCCAAAATTAAGTACCCCTCATCATCTAAACACGTCCACTTTGTCAGCGTAGTCACTACTAAACCAGTCGATAATAATAGGGAAGAAAGTGATTTGGATGAGATTAAGGAAGTTGAGGATAAAAAAGGAAGAGAAAGTTGAGGAAATAGAAAATGTAGAGGAATACTTTGATAGGTTACCTACCAAGGAAGAATGGGAATACCATAAAGATCGATTCGATGACTCCGAAACACCATACTTCCTTGGTTCACCAATCATCAAAGCGGGTGATCCCTCTAACATCAACATACCATGCAACATTGGGCATGTGCATATGTGGAAAGCCTACATCGATCTTAGATCTCCCATAAACATTATGACTAGGACCCATTACAATTGGGTAATGAAGAAGCAACTTGGACATAGGATGATTCCCAACACGGGTTGGATGAGTAACTTTGTGGGAAGAGTGAAAGGATTACACGTCTTTGTAGGAAACTTCACTTATGTTACCGACTTTATGATTGTAGAAGATATTCGTCCGGTAATAGATGGTTGCCTAAGTCAAGTAGTGTTCGGAAAGCCGTTTGTTGAGATTTCTAAGATGAATTATGACCAATCTCTAGGGATAGTTAGGTTCAAGGATGAGAATGATGAGATAGCGTACCAGATGCCCTATAAGATTGAACAATTTTGTCTTTTATCAAACATCGAAAAGGAATACAAGCAAGCGGTCTACTATAGGAATGATGAGGATAGACGTAGAGGAGTAGACTATGTTATGAATAGAATATTTGGTTTCTACAAGGAATACTTGCAACTAGGTCCGGAATACAAAACTAAAATCGAGGATGACCTAGGAACCGTGACCGATGACGAGGTCACGTAATAGCCCGTAACTTTGAGTCTAGCTACAAGACTCGTAAATAAAGAAAAGCGCTTCTTTGGAGGCAACCCAAGTCTTATTAGTTTTATTTGTTTTATTTGTTTGATTGTTTGTTTGTTTTTATTTGTTTCCGTATCCATGTTTTATTTTTATTGTTTGTGGATCATGCTTCAAAATTAATTGTGAAAATGCTTTACCTTGTTGTTTGTCTTATCTTCATAAAAAGGTATATCACAGCAGTGAGCAAAGTGTAAGGGAAATCTAAATTTGTTTTTAAGAATGGAATTGAACATGAACCACAACAATATTAAATGAACATGTATATTAGTATTTGTTTGAGTCAAATGCTTGTATCGAGTCATAATGATGTTTTGCAGGAATTTCAGGAATTATGGCATGAGTTTTTCTAGAAATTTTCTGAAAACTTAACATAAGATTTCTGTCAGAACACTCTGACGGCGTCAGGATCATAACTTGACGACGTTAGGTGTAAAACTCTGAAAAATTTTGCGAGTTTTGTTTTTCTACCGGACTCTTAAAGTTTTTGTTAATTCTTTAGTTTTCTAAACTCCAGGAAATCTGCAAACATTCATTCAACAAGCATTATATCCTCATATATATAGATTGCCGCCGATTTTACGCGAGGTTTGCCATGATTTTTTTCTCAGGTTTAACAGGTTATATTGGACAAGAAGATGATTTATATTTCTGGAGGGAAGCTTTCAACGTTCATTTTCTTGGAGGAGGATTTAACCATGTTATCCATTTATCCACACCAAACGAATCAGGGGACTATTTGTTTCATTCTTTTACCTTCATTACTTTTACATCCTTTTTATTGAACATTGAGGACAATGTTCAACCTAAGTGTAAGGGAAGGGTAAAGGATGATACCTTAGAGAATACAATTGCACTTGAGTTTGTTTGTTCAATAGTAGGTGTGTAATAAAACTAACAGAAACACTTGTTAGGGCAATTTTAGCGCCAAATTTAATATTTTTTACAATATTTAAGAGTGAAGATTTAGCCATAATGAGCGTCTCATGGATAGGAGTTGTATGACTAGCACAAAAACCGTAACACTCAGAAATTTTCACCCTAAATATGTGAGGTTCGCCCCTAGATTTATTAGGAAAAGATGCTTCTGAGTGTACCGATAGTACTTAGATTCTAGAACTTGCGTTAGTGATGCATCCCGAGACTGCTAGTGAGACTACATTCTGTAGTTAGGATTTACTACATGATAAGAGGCATTAGGATAACCCTTGTGTTAAACCTGTATCATAATTACTTGACCAATGAAGTCATAATTACTTGACTAGTAAAGTCAATTAATTTTTCCTACACCTTTGCGTTATACTCATTTTTAGTACACGATACCCCTAGTACAACCTTCTGAGCCTATCTTTTTTGTTTCTAACTTTAAGAATTTTACTTAAAGATATAATTTGTTTACAATCCACCCCAAATGTGCAACCAAATCGCCTTAGCCTTCCGTGTATGCACTCATCTTTAGTGCATTATTGTTATATGTTTAAACCCTTATTTAATTGTCTAATCGATTACATGGTTGCTAAGTCGAGTCATATCTTGTACATATTGTTTTGGGATGATTGGGACTCATGAGTAAAGTACTATTGTTATGGAGTAATGGGGAAGAACATCATATATTACCCCCATATGTGCGTTAATCTTAAAAAGTACTCCAAGTGTTTTGATTATCTTAATTCGAGCCATTAGAATAGTTGATTGTAAAGTATGTAAAAATTCAAGTGTAAGGGGAATGCAAAATTCCCTATGATGTATTATTTTGGATGGTAGGGCAAGAGTGAATTAAAAAAAATAAAAAATAAATAAAAAATAAAAATAAAATCGAAAAATCAAGGAAAAGAAAAAAAATAGAAAAAGAAAAAAAGAAAAAACATACGACTACCATCCTATTTCCTTTTATATGGAGTCACGGCCTTGTGGCCGTATATGGTTGTATGATGCCGCGACCCCATGTGGTCGAATGGGCAGTTTTGGGTGTGCTCGTTGGAGCTTATTTTGTGACCCTTGGTTGTTATTTATTTTATGTTTTTGATTAGTTTTTCATTAGCTTAAGTCGAGTCGAGTCTTAGCTTAGCAACGCCACATTGTACATGTAATTAATCAAGATGATTAACTCGCCACCAGTAAATATTGCCTTTATCCAACAAAACCGTGTTTACCATATCCCTACACCTCACGTTATAACATTTTTAAAAGACCTCTTTGATAGTTTATCCTAGGCGCTTACGCCAAGTGGTGGAGGTTTGATCCTTTCCCAAGCCTATGGTAATCTATTTGCTATGACAGGTAGTGAGAGATGTTTTCCATTTCCATATTGTGATATATACTTTATTACACCCGAGAGATGTGAGTATCTAAACACTATTTGTGAGGTGCTAGTGTATAATTTTCGTGCTTGTTTTGGTTGAAGTGGAACGATTATTTGTTGCAATTACTTTTATAATAGTGTTAAATGACCATAGCTTGTATTTTAATTAGAATAAAAGCGCATTTGCTTGAGGAGAAGCAAATCTCAAGAGTAAGGGTATTTGATGATACGAAAAGTGTACCGCCTTTAGGGGGTCATTTAAGCCCAAAGTCTAGATTATTTGATCAAATATTCCCCTAAATCGTTCCTTTTGTCATTTTAGGTACTTTTGAGAGGAAATCTGGAAAAGAAAGCATTTTGGACGTTTTTGGAGCGAAAAAGTGATGAAAACGACAAAGTCTCAAATTCATGCTGGAAATTATACCTGACGGAGTCAGGAATTGCATGTGACGCCGTCACCCTTTGACAAAGAGGTGGATAAATCAAGTTACACGTGACGCGCCAGAGAGATTTTGGAAGAATTATACATGACGGCGTCACCAATGCCATCAAGAGTAATTTGCATGTGACGGCCAAGATGAAGTTTACACATGATGATGTCAGAAATGGATCTAGACAATACGATGATAATTATGGCGGCGAGTTGACGGTGTCAGAACTTACTCTTGACGCCGTCACACCTAATAGTCTATATATAGTTTTTGATTTTTCATTCATTGTGTGCAACTTTGAGAGGAGAAAACCCTAGACAAATTTTAATGTATTTTTGTGGGTTTCAAACCCTTGTTTCATCCATGCTTAATTGAAGATAAGTTTTCCAATAATCATTCAATATGTCTATGTGTTTTTGATTCTATCTTATGCTTGTCTTCTCTTTAACATGCTAAGCTAGGTTTTCTCTGTGTTTGCTTAGATGTAATGAAACTTAGTTATTGATTATTGGTTAGTTGTTTGTTTATAATTGTTGTGGATGAATGATTTCGATGTTAGGCTTAAGAAAACTTGCAGACTTCCAATTGGTAACTTGCTTGAACGTCTTAAGAAACATGATCGGAGGTGTACTACGATAAATTAGTTATATTTAACGCATAGGTAACTACTAATGAGGCCATGTTAGGAGCTAGTAATCGACTCGACATAGGAAGAGGTATAAGCTTATAGAGTTAGGGAAGATCGTATACGGCCCTACGAATGGTATTATGGAATATAACCCGTCATCCATGCAATTGTAACAAACTAATCAACCGGTAAAAGATAGCTAGGGAGTAGTGAAATCTAAGTAAACACATTTTCTCTTATTATTGTTTACGCCACATTTTAAGTTCATTTTATTTTATTTTGTTTGCATTTGTAGTTATTTGGGTTAGTTGACTAGCAACTAATTCCGCCCACTCTTCCAAAAATCGAGATTTTTACTTGCTTTATATAAAATATAAAAATTCAAAAAGAATCATCCATCACCTCTAGATCTAGTTTAATTGAGTTTTAACCCTAACGAACTCTATTCTTTGAGTTGAACGATCAATCCCCCGGTACTTGTCACTATACTGTACTACAATGGTCAGGTACACTGCCTGGTGGGGATTGCAAGCTTCTCAAGATCTCTTGAGAGGTAAAACATTTTGTAAGGTTGCAAAACCACGCATCATGAACCTTATAAGCACTTAACATAACCCCAAGATCATAAAAATCACACGTTGCTAAGTTATGTGCAACCTTATGCAAACAGTTAACAAATACTAAGTGTTTTAACAAAATAGTTTTGCCCAATCACTTTGATCTTCAAACTTGATTACTTAATATAGTACCATGGTAATTTTATTGCTTCACCTGTTTCCTTAAATCCTAAACAAATGAGTTATGAAAAGATCACACCCACACAAGCTCATCTAAATTACTTCACAAGCTTAAAGCTTGAGCTGTTGTGCTTGTAGCACAGGACATAAAAACACCCTTAATGGACTCAATGGTCCATTAAGCACTTAACTGTCACCAAGAGCACAACCCATTCCAGAGCCCACCAACCCACCAACACACTTTGTCATGGTCCAATACAAGCCCAATAATGTATCCAAGAAACTGGAAGCCCAGTGGACCCACAAAACACCCAATGGGCCTTAACAGGCCAACTAAGCCCATTTAACACACAAATAAGCTTTAAGCTTGAATAAGCCATCAAATAAGCTCACCACAGCTCCTGTGAGCTTCTGAGAACATAAAAAGCTACTACCTCTGTTCCAATTTATTTTTCCCCTTTTTATTTTCAAAGTATTTCTTTGTCAACTTTGACTCTAAATGTGTTTGTTTGTGTTATTTAATATTTGATGCAAAATATATGAATAGATTGAGTTTTAGGTATATTTTTAATTTGTATATTTTTTATCAAATATTATATAACACAAATAAGAATATTTACGGTCAAAGTTGATAAAAAAAATACTCAAAAAGTCAAAACTGGACAAATAAATTGGGACGGAGGGAGTAAAAGAGAAGAGTTCATAAGCTAAGAGTATGTTTCAAAAATGCAACTTTTATAAACTACAAGGACTGTTTCTGCCAATTCTGTAAACTACGGGTCCAAACTGTTACTTTTACAAATAAAGGGTGGAAATAGTTAGTATAAATGAGTTTGAGCCATTTGTGTAAATTTGATAGTCGAAGGACTTAAAATGAACATTATATACATAAAGAACTACTTTTGCAAAATATGTAAGTTATAAGGACCAAAACTGTAAAATCTACAAACCTGGTGTTAAAATGGTATACTTGAGATGATTTTGTCCTTTATTGGCTATTTTGATAATAAGGATACTAAAAATGAAAGTATACATTTTACAAGGACTAAAAGTGTCAACTTTAAAAGTACAAGGGCTAAATGTGTAAATATTGGAGGAAAAGTACCAAACTGTCATTTTGATAAAATGAAGTTAGAAATGGAATAATTACAAACCCAAGGTGCTAAAATGTCATTTTTGAAATTTTTGAGCCAAAAGTATAAACTTTTCAAATTATAAGGGCTAAAAGTGTAAATTCCACTATTCAAGGCTTGAAATGTAAATCTCACCCAACCACAAGATTTAATCAGTAAGATCATGAGTTTACACCCACCAAGATTTGTATGTCAAATCAGCAAGAATAACCACACAGTTATGAGAAGCATAACTCACTCCCAAATAAGTTTGGAAGAACAAAATTTAAGAAAATGAACACAGAAAAGCAAGATAATATTAAGTGTAATATTATCTTTGAACTTTAGACATTTCAAACATGTCACATCACCCATACCACAAGAAACAAATGTTTCTCATATTATCCAGGTTGCGTGTTGGAGCCGTTCAACAGTTGCCTTTGATATTACTTATTTGCCTATCTACACACACTCAGCTGAGGTGAGTTCTTAGTCCCTTTTTATATGTTTTTCAAACTCGTGGGGAGATACATGCTACCAACAGAACACAAGTATTTCATTATGTATGCTTGAATGACTATTGCTTAAGACACACTTGCCCCTTACTTGAAAGTCCCTTACATCATGAACCTTAGTCACTTGCTATGTGTGAGTGAACGTAAATACTGTGAATAGATCTATTTGGTTTGACAACCCATTTGTGCTAGTTCGAGAGATTTCCTTTGTGTTAGTCGGATGGATAACCAATGCACATTATTTGAGAATCCTAGGAGAGATGGCAAAACTCCTACACAAGGGCACTCTGATTTGATATACGTTAAGGTTGCGTTCATGAGACTTACGGCAATATGCATACAACACACACTTGATTTATGATTGAAATACTATGATTGTGTTCAACTGATATTTTAACACACAAACGCTATGGATTCACTCAACAATTTTGTCGACTTTTTAGCATGTTTATCTCAGGTAATTGAAGCACACTATCGGAGGCATGGACTGGGCAGTTGACTTATGTGTCTGTGGTGTAACGTTTAAACAGTCATTTTCAAATAACAATATTGTTGTGATATATTAAAAAAATGGAATTCCCTCGTATTTGAATTCAATAAAGTAACACTCAAAATGTCTTTTGAGTCGTTTTCTATTATTATGGTTGTGATCCTCCACGTAACACCCAAATTACTCTTCTACTGTTTAATCAAATTTTGGGGGTGTTACAGACATGCAATTGTAAGTAGGTTTACGTAAGTCCTAAGCTTTGAGGAGTCATCCTTGTTCTAAATTGTCCAATTCTAGTCTCAATTGCATAAGAAAAAATAAAATAAAAAATGAAAAACTCCTAATTCAATTTTTGTTCATAAATCAATCCTAGACTCAAAATAAAGACAATTTGATTTAAGTAACTTACAATTAATGTTGAGGAAATAGTAGTTACTGAAAATCTTTAGAATCCTAATGCCTTGAAATGATCTTGAAAAGGGTGTGAGTGAATATGTTACACCCCGTGCCTGCTTTGACCAAAAATTAAAACTTTACGCGCGGAAACGCTTGACTTTAATGGACATACCGTTACTATTTTGACCATTTACAAAAATCTATAAAAATTCAGACCTTGAGACTATTTTTAAATGAAACTAGACTCAATTACCTTTGAAACGCCGGGTGGCGTGACCCGTAATGACTTACATATGATTTTATACATAATAAACAAAATGACCAAAAACTGGAGCATATGACTTTATGCTTCTGGGCATACAGCCATATGGTCTACTTAGAAAACATGTGAAAGCCCAACTATAGCATACGACTTTATGCTTAAAAGCGTACATCCATATGGTCTACTAAAAAACATATTCCCATAGCGTACAGCCATATGCTCAGATGCGTATGGCTTTACGCCTCTGTATTAGAAACTGTCCCAAAAATACTTAACACATTTTCCGGAAAACTCAACTTCCATGACTCTAAAATTAATGAAACTTTCCAAAAATCTTTAACATAACATAATACATCATTTTCATAATCATTCGACTCCTTTGACCCCAAAATGGGTATAAATAGAATCTAATCCAAACACCCCTTTAACCCGTTACATACACTTTAACCATTTCTATAACAACCCATTACACCACCAAAATACTTTAATGACCATGACGTAGACTATGACACTCGACCATATGATTACAAACCATTTTAAGACCATCGGGGGTTCAACTTTGACTTGGAGCTCGGTATTTGATTCGTTGTGTTTTGGTGTGTGCAAAAACAATTTATCAAAATATCAACAAACGTGAGGTCTAATTTATCGTGAGACAAATAGACGTGAAGTAATACGAGTAAACCTTTTAGGAAAACGATTACCTCGTAAAACTTGTGAAAGTGATATTAAAATTGTGAGACCGGGAAGTGATTTCCCGAGTCGTACCCCAACAAGGTGTGAATGGAAAGTTTCGTGAAAAGATCGAGATTAAAATCTTGTATGCTTGGTTGAGAAAGGTTATTTGGTATTGTGGTATGTTAAATTAACAAAAATCACGAATTAACGAACGAATACGTAACCTAAGTGTGAATTTACAATGGAAATGAAAATTAACCCTTAAAAACTACCTAAGATACTACGGGAAACATAATAGGAATTTAGGGAACCTTAAAACGTAAGCTAGAATTAAAAACGTAAAAGTTAACTTAATTAAAACGCGAGTGCGCGAAATAAAACGTGAAACGTGAGCAAATAAAGTCCTACGAATATGAAAATTATATTTTTACAAGCCTAATGTTATAAGAAAATTTTTGGAAAATTAAAATTATTTTTACAACTATTTAATTAATTACTATTAATTAATTACTAATTATTAATTACTTTTTAATTAACTAAATTATCCTAAATTACAAATAATTATGAAATTTAACTAGAAAAATGAAAATTTAATTTAGAAAAATCTAAAATATTATAAAACTAATTTTAAAACAGAAAAACTATTTTTCCTAACTTTTAATTAATTATTACTAATTTAAAACTAATTATTTAATTAATTTATACTAAACTAATTTATAAAAAGTACTAAATCAAATGAGAAAAATCTGGAAAAATTCCTAAAATTATTTCAAGTTAAAGGAACCTAGGAAAATTATAAAGCTATTACACTATTGAAAAAGCTGAAAAATAAGCTAAAGAGCTTAAATAGAAGCTATCACTTCTAGAAAAATTGGATTTTCTTGATTTTTATTTTACAAAGCTATTACACTACTGAAAAGAGATAACTTTTGTGAAAATACTTTCAATGGAACTTGAAAATAAGCTAAGTACCCTCAAATAAGCTTAACAGTCAAGCTTTTATTTTGAAATTGAGACTTTAAGCTCCAAATAAGCTATGCAAGGATCCTCACAGTGAAAGTAAGCTACAAATAGCTTAAAGGAACTGAATTGAAGCTCAAATGACAGCAAACATACACTAGGTGAACCAGAAGATCAAATAAGCTATCACTAGGATCCTCAGACCCCTAACAGCCCTGCAACTAACTTGTAAGGCCAAATAAGCTTGTTGAATAAGCAATTGAGGACAAACCAAGCATCAATCAGACAAGTCACCCTGGTCAAATTCCTAAATCACCCAGAATCAAGGTCAAAGATCAAGATCTGAGCAGGTAATGATCATATGCAAAATGAGTCGGAACTGGGGACAGAAGAGGTTTATGGCCTGCAGCTCACTTTGAGCCACCACCCAAGCTTCATAAAAATTCAGAAAAATAATCCAAAGACAGATTTCTAAAGCTTAACTGAGGGTCTATAACCCTTAAAAGTTTCAAGGTTTAAAACTAAACACAAAATTCCTCAAAAATCACACAAGAATTAGATTTTTGCAAGAACCTAAAATTTTGACTTTTTTCCTACCTGACCCAAGCTGACTTAAATGGATTTCCAATGATTAAATGTGAATCTACAAGTTAAGTTATGATGATGTTACACCTAATTAAGCTATATGACACTCTACCGTACCTAATCCTACAAATTTAGATCTTAAGTTACCCTACTGTGAACACCATGCCAATATATACTTGCTTTTGACTTTCTATTAAGATCACTGCTGTGTTATAGCTTTAACCAACCAATATGACCTAATGTGAGTAATATGAGCCAATGTCATTCACTGAAATAGGTCACACCACACAACACTAGGCTGAACCAAACACCCCCTTAAACACAGATTTATCAAATTAAAGATGCAAATGAATAATTCAACTCATGAAACTACTAAATCAACTGATAATAACCCTAAATAAGCCTAGGAGAGCAGAAACAAGCAATAATCAACAACAATAATTCACAATGGCAGGTTATGAAGAAAGAAAAAAAAATGAGAAACTC
This sequence comes from Artemisia argyi, assembly GCA_030686995.1. Classification (NCBI taxonomy): domain Eukaryota; kingdom Viridiplantae; phylum Streptophyta; class Magnoliopsida; order Asterales; family Asteraceae; genus Artemisia; species Artemisia argyi. The sequence continues at coordinate 104,684 of JARVZY010002245.1, forward strand.
TTACAAGAGTTCCAAAGCTACAATCACATGAGACTAGAACCAGGACCAAGTAAACACTTCCTAATACTACCCAAGGAGTTCTAACCCACAGACATCCCAAATAAACTGTGCTCCTTGCATCTTCAAGTCACCCTGCATAAATTTTATTTTCTTTTCTATTTTTTTTCTTACTTTTTTTTTGTATTTTTGTATCTTTCTTTTGTTTTCTGATTTTTGCTTTCTTTTGATTCAACTGAGTAAATAAGATTGAGATAAACTTTTGAGATAAATCAAAACAACATTCAAGTAAGCAAAGTGAGATCTTAAAAATTTGGATGAAAGTAAGAATATGAATAAACTAAATTGAAATTATCATTGAACTTAAAATTCTGGAAATACAAAGATAAAACTAAATTGATAATACAGAAAATTACTAAGATAAGATATTGATGCCAATGAAGGCTTACAATGTGGCCTATTTATACTTGAAAAATACAAACTAGGGCTTCCTTTTTCTTCTTGTGCTTCTTCAGTGTATAAACATCACAAAAGTTATCCTTGTGCTTTCTTGATGGAATCCCAGCTGTTGGATTGAAAATAGCTTGATCTCAGCCCTTCAATTATATTTAGGCGCCAAAAGGTTGTGGATTGCCAATGTGGATGGAGGGGGATTGAGTGGGATTGGTAGTGGTGAAGGATAGGGTGGCTGTTGTAGGTTTATGTTGGAGAAAGGAGGGGGTGACAAGAATGTTGGGGAGAAGTACAGAGGTTGGGGGCTGTGTGTTTAAGCGGGGAAGAAAGGTGGGGGAAGAGTTGACTTCCTTTGACCCGTTTTATTAATAAAAACGTGGGATGGATTGGGTGGGCTTTGGTGAACTTGGGCCTAGGGGAGTGGACTGGATCAGGGTTGGGGTAATTGGGTATAAGGGTATTGGGTATTAGTAATAAGTAGGATCCGTTTGGTTTTGTATTACGAGGACCAATTGTGTAATTTTTCTGAAAATGGAGGCTGATCTTGCAATATTACCATAATTGATTCAAGGGACCAAACTTGCCATAATGTAATAACATAAGGACCACAAAACATATTTTTCACCTTTAAAATTCCCAGGGACTGATTTCGTCAACTTCCAAACTGCAAGGACCAAAAGTGTAATTTTTCCAAAGTTTTCACCTAAGGATTAAATTTGATGACGTTTGACTTTTAAATGTCTTAGGTTGACTTTTCTTTCAGAACACATGCTCAGGGACTAGTTTTGTAAATTTTTGAAAGTTGGGGGACTAAAACTGCCAATTGTGCAAACTTTTGTTCGTTTTTCATTGTTTTTACTCATTTTGCATCTGAAACGTATAAAATACAATCCCTGGGATATTTTCTGTATTTTGATGCATATTTGAGCGTTTTTTGGATGTTTTGGCAGTTTAAATACATGGGTGAAAACACCAAGATGTTGACTAGAGTGGCCACTCCCCCACACTAGGGTGTTTGAAAGTAGAAAGAAATCAGAGACATGGGTGAAAACCCATGTTGTTGCTACTATTTTTGTTTATGGAGTCGCTAGCTTGACTCGATCCCCGAATTCATTGGTCCATGGGGAAAGTTTGGAGGTCCGGGACAACCATGGTGGTATGTCCCCTCCAAAATAATGCTTCAATCGATGCCCATTTACTTTAAAATTTGGACCGTCATTTTGAGACAACTCGACGGTACCATATGGGAAAACTTTGGCAACGGTGTAAGGTCCCATCCAGCGGGTTTTAAGCTTACCCGAAAATATCTTCAATCTAGAGTTAAAAAGAAGGACTCGGTCACCAACGTTGAAAACGCGGTTCTTGATTTTGGAGTCGTGGATCTTCTTTGTTTTCTCTTTGTAGATTAAAGAGTTTTCGTAAGCTTAATCACGAAGTTCCTTTAGTTCATTGAGTTGAACTTTCCTATGATCACCCGCGGATTTGAGATCGAAATTGGCATTCTTTGAAGCCCAATAAGCTTTGTGCTCGAGCTCAATCGGTAGATGACACGCTTTTCCATACACGAGCTTGTAGGGAGTACACCCGATGGGTGTTTTATAATCCGTGCGAAAAGCCCATAGAGCGTCATCTAATTTGTCCGACCAAGAGGCACAGTTTTCGCCTACGGTCCTTTCAAGAATTCTTTTAAAACCACGGTTTGAAACCTCCACTTGCCCACTCGTTTGTGGGTGATAAGCGGTAGCAAGTCGGTGAGTGACACCATACTTGAGCATGACTTTTGCAAATTGGTCATTGCAAAAGTGAGTACCGCGATCACTAATGATAGCGTGGGGAGTTCCAAACCTAGCAAAGAGCGATTTTAAAAACTTTACAACTACTCAGGCATCGTTGGTTGGGAGAGCTTTGGCTTCGACCCATTTTGACAAATAGTCAATGGCCACTAGTATGTACTTGTTCCCTCGTGAAGACGGGAACGGCCCCATAAAGTCTATGCCCCAGACATCGAAGATTTCACAAACTTGGATGACATTTTGTGGCATCTCATCCCGTTGTGTTATCTTTCCTTGACGTTGACACGAGTCACAAGATTTGACTAAGTCATGGGCGTCTTTGTAGATTGTGGGCCAATAAAACCCGGACTCAAATACTTTTCGAGCGGTGTAGTTCGGGCCATGATGACCACCGGTGGGTCCATTATGACAAGCCTTAAGAATTTCCATGGCTTCTTGGCCATGAACACACCTACGAATAACTTGATCCGCACAAATTTTAAACAAATAGGGATCGTCCCAAAAGTAATGATTCACATCTTTGAAAAATTTGCTCTTTTGGTGGGACGACATCCCTTTGACAACGAAATTCCCCGCATGGTAGTTTGTAAAGTCGGAAAACCATGGGGTACTAGAATCACCACGAGAGGAAATCACATTAAGTGTCTCGAGAGGAAATGTTTCATTTATTTCCTTTTTCTCGAGAACACCTTGATGAGGGTTCTCCAATCGGGAAAGATGGTCAGCAGTGAGGTTCTCGGCTCCTTTTTTATCCCGAATGATGATATCAAATTCTTGTAGGAGGAGAACCCAACGGAGCAGTCTCGGCTTTGCATCTTGCTTGGCAAAGAGATATTTGAGAGCCGAGTGATCTGTGTATACTATGCTTTTAGTCAAGATTAAGTATGGCCGAAACTTCTCAAACGCATACACCACGGCTAGTAATTCTTTTTCCGTTGTGGTGTAGTGAGCTTGAGCTTCGGTCAAGGTTTTGCTTGCATAATGAATCGGCTGAAAATGCTTTGTTTTTCGTTGCCCTAAGACCGCACCTATGGCGAAATCACACGCATCACACATAAGTTCGAAAGGTAGGTCCCAATCGGGGGCAACTAGAATTGGTGCCTTGGTAAGCTTTCTTTTGAGAGTTTGAAAAGCTTCGATGCACTCAGCAGAAAAGATAAACGGAGTTTCTTTTTCAAGAAGTCGGGTCATAGGCCTAGCTATCTTTGAGAAATCTTGAATGAATCTATGATAGAAGCCGGCATGACCCAGAAAACTCCGAACACCTTTAACAGTGGTGGGAGGAGGAAGTTTAGCAATGACATCTATTTTAGCCTTGTCAACCTCAATCCCGCTCTTAGAGATCTTATGGCCAAGGACAATGCCTTCTGATGCGTGGGAATCGCAACAGGCTTTACCTCTCGAGGGATCTCGAGAAGCTTACAACCCCCACCAGGCAGTGTACCTGATCGTTGTAGTATAGTATAGTGACAAGTACCGGGGGATTGATCGTTCAGCTTAGAAATAGTGTCGCTAGGATTAGAAAACCTAAATACTAGTTCTAAAGATGAGAGTTGATTATTTTTGTGTTTTTATATTTTATGGAAAGCAAGTTAAAATCTCGGGTTTGAAGGATTTGAGCGGAATTAGTTGCTAATCAACTAACCCAATACTAGAATGCAATCAAAATAAAATACTAGAAATGAAAATAAACTAAATTATACTAAAGTTGTGAGCAGTAATTGGAGAAAATGTGTTTACTTAGATTTCACTACTCCCTAGACATCTTTTACACGTTAATTACTTGTTACAATTGCACGGATGACGGATCGTATTCCTTAATATCATTCATGGGGTGGCACACTTAACTCCCCAATTCTATGAGCTCTTATCTCCTCCTACACCATGCCCAGCACAACTATAGGGATTGTAAACAGTGGCTCATGCATTAAATACAACCAATAAAGACCTAGTGCGCGTCGGTTCATGTTTCTTAAGACGTTCAAGCATGTTACCAATTGGAGATCTGCCAGTTTTCTTAAGCCTAACATATAAATCATTCATCCAAGACAAGAATAAACAAGTAATCAACACATAATTAACATCTAGGTTTCATTAGATCTAAGCAAACACAAGATAGATCTAGCCTAGCATTATGGAATTAAGACAAGAACAAGATATAGACAACCAACACATAGACATATTGATTGAATTAAAGGAACACTTATCTTGATTACACATGCAAGGTATCAAGGGTTTGGAACCCTTGAAAAACCTGTAAAGTTACACCAAAATCGTACTTAGGGTTTCTCCCAAAACTTCTCTCTTTAAATGTGAAAAATTAGAAAACTATATATAGGAAAAGAGGTTTGACGGCGTCAAGACAAACATTGTGACGCCGTCACCTCGCCGCCAAAACCATTCTCGGACTGCCTTGATCTACATTTGACGCCGTCAAGACAAAATCATTTCCAGACCGTCATGACTTTTACTCTTGACGCCCTACCTTCGTGACGCCGTCAAATCTGTACTGGGTCGTCATGGAATTTTGCTCTTGACGCCGTCAGGAAATTACTCTTGACGCCGTCACCTACTGTTCCCAGCATGGAAAATTAAGACTTTGGCGTTTTCTTCACTTTTATGCTCCAAAAACGTCCGAATTGCTTCCTTTTCCAGATTTTACTCCCAAAGTACCTAAAATCACAAAAGGAACGATTTAGGGCAATATTTGATCAAATAAAGTTGAATTCCGGCTTAGATGACCCCCTAAAAACGGATCATTTTTCGCCTCATCACCTTCCTTGACCATGAAATGACTTTTCTCCCAATTTAGACTAAGATTGGTGTCTTCACACCTTTGAAGTATTTTGTCTAAATTGGTGAGACATGATTCGAACGAATTCCCAACGACCGAAAAATCATCCATGAAGACCTCCATTGTTTCCTCGATCATGTCGTGAAAAATGGCCATCATGCATCTTTGAAACGTGCCCGGAGCATTGGACAAGCCAAAAGGCATGCGACGATAAGCAAATGTTCCATATGGACACGTGAAAGTTGTTTTTTCCTGATCTTTAGGATCGATGGGAATTTGGAAATAACCCAAAAAACCGTCAAGGAAACAATAATATTCATTTCCCGCCAATCTTTCGAGCATTTGATCCATGAAAGGTAGAGGAAAGTGGTCTTTACGGGTGGCATCATTCAACTTTCGATAGTCAATGCAAACGCGCCAACCCGTTACCAATCGAGTAGGACTTAACTCGTTATCATCATTTTTAACAACCGTAATACCACCCTTCTTGTGCACACAATGAATCGGACTAACCCAAGGACTATCCGATATAGGGTAAATCAACCCGGCATCAAGAAGTTTTATAACTTCTTGCTTGATTACTTCATGGATTTTTGGATTTACCCTTCTTTGTTGTTGAACCGCCGGTTTAAAGTCATCCTCCATCAAAATTTTATGCATACAATATTCCGGGGTAATACCCTTGATGTCGGAAAGTCTCCAAGCAATCGCTCGCTTGTCTGACTTTAAAACCTTGAGAAGAGCGGCTTTATTTTCCTCATTCAAGTCTTTGGCAATTATGAAGGGAAACTTATCGTCACCCTCCAAAAATGCATACTCGAGATGAGGTGGAAGTTCCTTGAGTTCAACCTCGGGGAAGTCATCAGTTTTTTCAACATTTTTTACTTCCTCGTTATGAAGTTCTTTTGGAGGAAGAGATGATGGATCATCATTAAGCAACTTCTCAAGGAGAAGTATGTCTTCCTCAGGATTGATGGAATCATGATCAACACGAGAATCACATGATAAGCAAGCTTCAATCTCTTCCAAAACGAAGTCACCTCCCTCAAAAGGAGTGAGAGAGGGGGAAGAGATATCGATGGTAGAATTAACTGATCCTTGCACATTTAACACTTCTTCAAAGTATTCAGCGCATGTAATATCGATGACATCAATTTGGTTAATTGCTTCTCGTTCAAGGTCGAGAAGATCTTTTGAAGTGTTTTCAATGTTAATGACCAATTTTTCATCGCCAACTCTTAGAGTCATTTCACCTTCGAAGACGTCGATTAATGCACGAGCCGTTTTCAAGAATGGTCTTCCCAAAATAAGGGGGACACGAGGATCGGCATCGAAATCAACGACTACGAAGTCGGCAGGAAAATGGAACTTACCAACCTTTACAAAGACATCTTCAGCGATACCCTTCGGAACCGTAACCGTTCGGGTTGCTAATTCAAGAGTCATTCGTGTTGGTGTAAGCTTGGGAAGTGAAAGCTTTTGCCAAATAGAGAAAGGCATGAGATTTATACTAGCGCCAAGATCGGCCAAGGCGAAGTATTCTTCTAGCTTTTGGAAATCACAAGGAATGAGAAATTTCCCGGGGTCTCCTAATTTTTCAGGAAGTTTCTTTAGAAGCACCGCCGAACAATTCTCATTCAAACGAGTTTTGGTGAGTTCAAACAATTTCTCTTTATTACTTAAAAGACTCTTGAAAGTGGAAGCAAACTTGGGCATGTAGAGAAGAGCATCCGCGAAACTAATGTCGAAGTGTAACTTTTGAAAGATCTCAAGAAACTTCTTCATTTGATCATTAGTTTGCTCACGGAGTTTTTGATCATTAAGCCTTGAAGGATACGGGATCGAAGGCTTAGGAATTCTCTTTGGAAAAGCAAATTCGGGAATTGGAGTTGGATCAACCGAAGGTTGGACGTGTGCGGTACTTTGTGAGCTTGAGGGTTGCACTTTGTCCTTTGTAACCTCGGGTTCTCATTCCGTTTCCTTCAAAGGTGGAGGAATAGGAGTCGAGGGTCCATTTACTACTTTACCACTACGAATGGAAATAGCTTTCAATTCACCCTTCGGGTTGGGAATGGTGTTTCCCGGAAGAGTACCCGAAGTAGGAGCTTGACTCATTTGATTCATAAGACTAGCAAACATGTTCTCAATCTTACTTTGAGATTGTTCAATCTTGTGATTAGTATTTCGAAGTTCATTCTTAAGCTCATTTCCTTGTCTTGACATTGAAGATTGAAAATCATTCTTCAAAGTGTTGATTTGGTTTTGCATTCCCCTCATGTTAGCTTCATTTGCTTTGATGTAATTAGCAAGTTCATTTGAAGCAACATTAGGAGCTTGGTGATTATGAGCTTAAAAACCTTGATTGAAGTTTCCCCCTTGATTTGAAAATTGATTATTGGGGGCATGAAATTGATTTTGAACATTTTGATTTCTTTGTTGATTTTGATTGAATCGATTTGGATTATTGGGTTGAGAAAAACCGGGTGGACCACCTTGATTGCTAGCACGGTAATTTGGATTTATTTGAGGACGGTATTGATTACCTCCTTGATTAGGATTACCGGCTATCGCATTAACTTCAAATGGATTGCCATCGGTGGCAGTACAATTGTAATATGCGTGTGGACCACCACAAGTAACACAAACTTCAACCTTTTTGACTTCGGCAGGTTGAGGAGAAACTTTCTTATTTTTGGTGAGAACCAAAGCATGGATAGCTTCCGTGTGTTTGTCAAGTCTAGCATCGGTGCTAGATTGAGCCACGGGTGATGAAGTAGAAGGGCTAACATTCACTTGGGAAACAACGGGCTTGCTTCGTGGAATGCGGACCTTAGACTTATTCTCGATGATCACTAAAGTATCCTTTGTGGTTCGATTCAAGAAATTACCTCCCGCGGAGGCGTTTAGAGAGTCTTGATCAATTTGGCTCACACCATTACAGAAAGTGTCGAGTTGCATTAACTCGGAGAAACCATGATGAGCACATTTACGAAGCATATCCTTATAACGGTCCCATGCCTCACCGAATGATTCATCGAATTTCTGTGTGAATTTCATGATCTCATTCTTGAGGGTCGTGGTTTTCAAAGGAGGAAAGAATTCATTCACAAACTTCTTAACCAAATCTTCCCATGTTTCAATTGATCGAGGGGGTAGTTTGTCAAGCCAATTTTTGGCTGCCACATCGAGGGAAAACGGGAAGAGGAGAAGTTTGATTGCCTCCTCAGGGACATTTTTGCATTTGATGGTGGATGTGATTTTATTGAACCATCGACTGTGATCTTGAGGATCGTCCCTTTCAAAACCGTAGAATCGACGCGAGGTGACAAGATTTATCAACCCCGTTTTGAGCTCAAAGTTGTCAGCCACGATGGCTGGAACAACGATAGCATCTCCGTAACCCTCGATGGGTGCTTGGAGAAGCTCATTCATAGTGGGCTCAGCCGCCATGGTAGGAATAGTACGAATCTCGGGTTCGACTATTGGATTGGTACGTCGTCGATTACGCCTTCTTCTGGGAATGTTGTTAAGCGTTTGTAAAGGACTTGTTGACGTAGACGAACGGGTGCGCATGCACCACAAAAACAAACTCAATTAAAACAATACCACTTTAACGACAGGAGAACTTAAACCAATAATCAAGAACGCAAGGTCGACTTCTAAAGAAAAACGCACAAAGGAGCGGGAGAGAAGAATAGATCTCTCACTGGGCGAAGTTCGTTGGATCGCCACATACCGTTTCGACTCCTCTTAAAGTTTGTTTCTCGTTTAAAAGTTTTCCAAAATGTAAGTGATACAAAGGCAAGTTTTGATCTTAGGTTTGGGAACTTATTATGGTCACACCCCCAGTTGGTAGGTGTTCTCCCTTGATTTGCGGTGGTAAGATTTTAATGTTATTATTAAACAAAGAAACGGGAAAATTTTTTGTGTTTTGCTTATCTTATATAGATATAATACATATATAGAAACAAAAGAAAAATATCTTTGGTCTTTTTTATAAGTTTTATGAAAGTGTAACTTCTTGCGAAGGTTCTACAAGACTAATCGTCTAAACCTTATCGAGACTTTCGACACACAACCTCCCCGGCAACGGCGCCATTTGATTCGTTGTGTTTTGGTTCGTGCAAAAACAATTTATCAAAATATCAACAAACGTGAGGTCTAATTTATCGTGAGACAAATAGACGTGAAGTAATACGAGTAAACCTTTTAGGAAAACGATTACCTCGTAAAACTTGTGAAAGTGATATTAAAATTGTGAGACCGGGAAGTGATTTCCCGAGTCGTACCCCAACGAGGTGTGAATGGAAAGTTTCATGAAAAGATCGAGATTAAAATCTTGTATGCTTGGTTGAGAAAGGTTATTTGGTATTGTGGTACGTTAAATTAACGAAACTCACGAATTAACGAACGAATACGTAACCTAAGTGCGAATTTACAATGGAAATGAAATTTAACCCTTAAAAACTACCTAAGATACTACGGGAAACATAATAGGAATTTAGGGAACCTTAAAACGTAAGCTAGAATTAAAAACGTAAAAGTTAACTTAATTAAAACGCGAGTGCGCGAAATAAAACGTGAAACGTGAGCAAATAAAGTCCTACAATTATGAAAATTATATTTTTACAAGCCTAATGTTATAAGAAAATTTTTGGAAAATTAAAATTATTTTTACAACTATTTAATTAATTACTATTAATTAATTACTAATTATTAATTACTTTTTAATTAACTAAATTATCCTAAATTACAAATAATTATGAAATTTAACTAGAAAAATGAAAATTTAATTTAGAAAAATCTAAAATATTATAAAACTAATTTTAAAACAGAAAACCTATTTTTCCTAACTTTTAATTAATTATTACTAATTTAAAACTAATTATTTAATTAATTTAAATTAAACTAATTTATAAAAAGTACTAAATCAAATGAGAAAAATCTGGAAAAATTCCTAAAATTATTTCAAGTAAACAGGAACCTAGGAAAATTATAAAAATGAAAAATGCTTTTTGAAAAAGCTAAAAAATAAGCTAAAGAGCTTAAATAGAAACTATCACTTCTAGAAAAATTGGATTTTCTTGATTTTTCTTTTACAAAGCTATTACACTACTGAAAAGAGACAACTTTTGTGAAAATACTTTCAATGGAACTTGAAAATAAGCTAAGTGCCCTCAAATAAGCTCAACAGTCAAGCTTTTATTTTGAAATTGAGACTTTAAGCTCCAAATAAGCTATGCAAGGATCCTCACATTGAAAGTAAGCTACAAATAGCTTAAAGGAACTGAATTGAAGCTCAAATGACAGCAAACATACACTAGGTAAACCAGAAGATCAAATAAGCTATCACTAGGATCCTCAGACCCCTAACAGGCCTGCAACTAACTTGTAAGGCCAAATAAGCTTGTTGAATAAGCAATTGAGGACAAACCAAGCATCAATCAGACAAGTCACCCTGGTCAAATTCCTAAATCACCCAGAATCAAGGTCAAAGATCAAGATCTGAGCAGGTAATGATCATATGCAAAATGGGTCAGAACTGGGGACAGGGGAGGTTTATGGCCTGCAGCTCACTTTGAGCCACCAACCAAGCTTCATAAAAATTCAGAAAAATAATCCAAAGACAGATTTCTAAAGCTTAACTGAGGGTCTATAACCCTTAAAAGTTTCAAGGTTTAAAACTAAACACAAAATTCATCAAAAATCACACAAGAATTAGATTTTTGCAAGAACCTGAGATTTTGACTTTTTTCCTACCTGACCTAAGCTGACTTAAATGGATTTCCAATGATTAAATGTGAATCTACAAGTTAAGTTATGATGATGTTACACCTAATTAAGCTATATGACACTCTACCCTACCTAATCCTACAAATTTAGATCTTAAGTTACCCTACTGTGAACACCATGCCAATATACACTTGCTTTTGACTTTCTATTAAGATCACTGCTGTGTTATAGCTTTAACCAACCAATATGACCTAATGTGAGTAATATGAGCCAATGTCATTCACTGAAATAGGTCACACCACACAACACTAGGCTGAACCAAACACCCCCTTAAACACAGATTTATCAAATTAAAGATGCAAATGAATAATTCAACTCATGAAAATACTAAATCAACTGATAATAACACTAAATAAGCCTAGGAGAGCAGAAACAAGCAGTAATCAACAAAAATAATTCACAATGGCAGGTTATGAAGAAAGAAAAAAAATGAGAAACTCTTACAAGAGGTCCAAAGCTACAATCACATGAGACTAGAACCAGGACCAAGTAAACACTTCCTAATACTCCCCAAGGAGTTCTAACCCACAGCCATCCCAAATAAAGTGTGCCCTTTGCATCTTCAAGTCACCCTGCATAAATTTTATTTTCTTTTCTATTTTTTTTCTTACTTTTTTTTTTTGTATTTTTGTAACTTTCTTTTGTTTTTTGATTTTTGCTTTCTTTTGATTCAACTGAGTAAATAAGATTGAGATAAACTTTTGAGATAAATCAAAACAACATTCAAGTAAGCAAACTGAGATCTTAAAAATTTGGATGAAAGTAAGAATTTGAATAAACTAAATTGAAATTATCATTGAACTTAAAATTCTGGAAATACAAAGATAAAACTAAATTGATAATACAGAAAATTACTAAGATAAGATATTGATGCCAATGAAGGCTTACAATGTGGCCTATTTATACTTGAAAAATACAAACTAGGGCTTCGTTTTTCTTCTTGTGCTTCTTCAGTGTATAAACATCACAAAAGTTATCCTTGTGCTTTCTTGTTGGAATCCCAGCTGTTGGATTGAAAATAGCTTGATCTCAGCCCTTCAATTATATTTAGGCGCCAAAAGGTTGTGGATTGCCAACGTGGATGGAGGGGGATTGAGTGGGATTGGTAGTGGTGAAGGATAGGGTGGCTGTTGTAGGTTTATGTTGTAGAAAGGAGGGGGGGAGACAAGAATGTTGGGGAGAAGTACAGAGGTTGGGGGATGTGTGTTTAGGCGGGGAAGAAAGGTGGGGGAAGAGTTGACTTCCTTTGACCCATTTTATTAATAAAAACGTGGGATGGATTGGGTGGGCTTTGATGAACTTGGGCCTAGGGGAGTGGAATGTATCAGGGTTGGGGTAATTGGGTATAAGGGTATTGGGTATTAGTAATAAGTAAAATCCGTTTGGTTTTGTATTACAAGGACCAATTGTGTAATTTTTCTGAAAATGGAGGCTGATCTTGCAATATTACCATAATTGATTCAAGGGACCAAAATTGCCATAATATAATAACATAAGGACCACAAAACATATTTTTCACTTTTAAAATTCCCAGGGACTGATTTCGTCAACTTCCAAACTACAGGGACCAAAAGTGTAATTTTTCCAAAGTTTTCACCTAAGGATTAAATTTGATGACATTTGACTTTTAAATACCTTAGGTTGACTTTTCTTTCAAAACACATGCTCAGGGACTAGTTTTGTAAATTTTTGAAAGTTGGGGGACTAAAACTGCCAATTGTGCAAACTTTTGTTCGTTTTTCATTGTTTTTACTCATTTTGCATCTGAAACGTATAAAATACAATCCCTGGGATATTTTCTGTATTTTGATGCATATTTGAGCGTTTTTTGGATGTTTTGGCAGTTTAAATACGACAAAAACGATGAGTGTTTGAGCACTCATCAGTATTCTACAACTAAGCTCCTATGTACATACAAACCTTCTAATCAACACATCCAATCCTTGAGCCTTATTCAAGCCATCACATACGATCCTACAAAACATTGAACATTAACCAGTAAGCTTTCGCTTAGTAAGTAAAACGATTATAATATAATATCATAACTCATTCACACATTAAGCATTATAAATCTTAAAACCTTTATAACATTAACATTAACACATACCTTAAACAACTTAAAGCATCATCATTCCTTATCCTAACCCAACTTTCCTTAACACTTCCTTACTAGCTATACCGAGCTAGTATTACATCATAACACATAAAGGCATACATCTAAAACCTTCATTAATCTTAGCTTAACTAAACACATAACACATAATGTATAGAAATCATTATAACATCATATCATAACCGGTTTACTTACCTTGAATCCAAGCTAAGCTAACTATTATCATCTCACCATCATCATCCTCCATTATCATCATCATTCATACTTCCTAAACCATAACCATCAACATCAAGACTTATTAACACAATACATCATTATCAAGGATTTACATAACAAATCAAACATACTCAATTTCCTTTCTAAATCATCATATGATCATAACTTGATCATATGATGAAATCCCATTTTATTCCTAAACCTTAACGTTATTATCAAAAAGATAGGAAGTTACTTACTTGGTGTAGAAGTGGTTGCTTATGGATTAACTCTTAAATTGGAAGCTTAAACTCTTCATAAATTACTCTTCAAACTTCACCCATTTCCTTCCTTTTCTTTCTTGAACCGTCACCACCACACACACATATATAACTCTTATCCAAAATGAAGCTTATAGAAGTCTAGGGAATCCTCTAGACATTTGTTAAGTGGAAGTTTGCTTAATTTGCAACTTTAGTCCCTTAGTTCCTATAACCATTCATCCTTAATACTAGAACAAGTTGGTTCTAGTGCTAGTTTGAGGTTTTGGCAAGAATAGTCCCTCTAGTACTATAACAATTCGGCCTTGGTACTAGAACAAGTTGGTTCTAGTACCAGTTTGGGATTCTGTCAACTTAGGTCCCTCAACTTCTTTTCCTTTATATTGGTGACACCTAATACTTTCTGATGACGTGTAGTCTATATATGGGTCACGAGCCCAAATATTAAACATTACTAAGGCCCAAAGCCACCATGCGTGAGCTATTATAACTTGGGCCGCATCAATAATGGGAATAGTCTCACATAAGCCCAAGCCCAACTAAACTATATATACGGTTTAGATAAGGATCTCCTATTTATGGAATAGATATCCTTAAACCAGATAAGCACCACGTGTGCGAAACGTAAGGAGCACGAACCCTACAAGGATTCTGCGCCTATATAAGGAATGATATAATTCTCATTAAAGGTACGATTCACAAACCCTAAAACTCTTTTACGAGAACCCTAAACCGATTACTTACTCTCACACCGGAGTCTAATCGTGGGAGACAATCCCACGATAAGCCTAACGGTGTTGTTTATTTTCTTAGTGCGCAGGTTTCAAGCATTAAGAAGTGAATTGGTACGAGAGCAAGAGCCCAAATCAGGAACGCCCAACTTTTGTATCAACAAGTGGCGCCATCCGTGGGACCGCTACTAAGGAACTAGAATGACGAAGAATAAAAATTCAAGCCAGCAGACTCCGCAGCCGGAAAAAACACGTGACCCCCAGAGGAAGAATCAACAAGATTCGACCCCTAGGCAGGCTGTTGGGACAACTAGCGCCCCTGGTCACCAAGAGGCGGGAACAACCCAACCTCTTCCAGTGGTAGAACTGCCTATAAGGACTACCCAAGCCACCACAGTGGTTCCAAGCGTTGAGGAACTCCAACGCACCCTCTTCACTACTCCTCACCAAACGGTACCTACAGTGGACAACACTGTACCACCGGGTGCGCCTAACCGAGATAGGGTGCCCAATACTGAGGCAGATATTCTTGCAGCAACTGAGGACACACCCAACCTAACGTTGGGAAATTTTGTATCCCAAAATTATGAAACCCTAACTGCCCTCATGCAAGAAGAAGCAAGGAGAAGGTCGAGTACAAGCCTACAAGCTCGACTCAATTTTGGTCCTGAACGCGAATCATCACCACCGCGCCACCCACGAGGAAGACGCACAGATAACGAAAAACGTACCACTATCCACGATAGGCTGGGTACGACTTCTGACTCACAATATTCAAATGAATATGAAAATAGTGAGAGACGCAATAATGTTCATTCCAGACTTGGCAGTCGAGGGATACAAGACCGATTAGGACCTCAACATTCACCAAGCGAAGGGTCCTCCAAGTCTGGGAGCAAGAGAATTCACGACAGATTGGGGAGGAGAATATCCCCAAGTGAAAGTCCCTCAAGCTCTTCCTCTGAAGGAAGTCGGCGCAAGCGCCGAAAAAGAAATTACTCTTCCTCCAGCGACTCCTCGGACAACGAGGATAGGGAAACAGGACACTGGAAGTCAAGAGGAAGATGTCGCGAAGAAGAAAATGAAGACATGTCTCTTCCATGGCGACGCCAGAAAGTTGATGCGTTTACACAACGCATCAGCGATTACTCCGACCACAAAAGGAGGCGCATGCCCACTAACGTGAAAACATATGATGGGACAGGTGATCCGGATGACCATCTAAAAGTTTTCGAATCAGCTGCTACTATCGAAAATTGGCCACAACCTGTGTGGTGCCATATGTTTAATTCTACATTAGTAGGGAATGCGCGCACATGGTTTAGCAAACTCCCACGACGGAGCATCGGTGGGTTTGAAGAATTACGGAAAGCATTCCGTCTAAACTTTACCCAAAGAAAGAAGTACGCTAAAAACCCTGTTGAACTAGCCAGAGTAAAACAACGCCAAGGATGAATTGGTGCACGACATCGAGGAAACGTTCAAAACATTGGGAAAAATAAACATGAAGTTAAATCCCAAGAAGTGCACCTTTGGCACAACAGAAGGCATGTTCCTCGGATACTTAATAGAACCCGATGGAATCAAACCTTGCCCAGAAAAAAAAAAGCTGTTATTGATCTTCCCTCACCGCGCACACTCAAAGAAGTCCAGTCATTAAACGGAAAGCTAACTGGGCTAAACCGTTTCTTATCTAAATCAGCAGACAAATCACTCCCTCTCTTTAAAACACTCACGAAGTGCACCAAAAAGGGAGACTTTCGTTGGACTGAGGAAGCAGAAGAAGCTTTCCAACAGCTAAAACAGCATTTAGCATCACTTCCCAAACTTGTCGCACCGTGACCATGGGAAGAGCTAATCATGTACTTATCTGCAACCCATGGAGCAGTTAGCGCAGTACTATTGATAGATAGGAACTCCGTCCAGACACCCATATACTTTGTAAGCAAAGCACTGAAGAAGACAGAGACTAACTACAGCGCTATGGAAAAGCTGGTCTTAGCTCTAGTATTCGCAGCTAAAAGACTGCGCAGGTACTTTCAAGCACACCCAATAGCTGTAATCACAGACCAGCCAATCAAACAAGTTATCTCAAAACCTGGCGCATCAGGGCGGCTACAAAAGTGGAGTGTGTTGTTAAGCGAATATAACATCTCGTATAGACCGCGCATTGCAATCAAAGGACAGATATTAGCTGATTTCATTGTTGAGAAGCCAGATACCGATAGTCCAACCTCAACGACCAAAACAGATCTACAGGAACCCTGGATTCTATTCACAGATGGATCCTCATGTGTAGATGGATCAGGCGCAGGCCTTATCCTTACTAATCCAGAAGGTATGGAATTCACCTATGCGCTGCGCTTCGAATTCACAGCCACAAACAATGAGGCAGAATATGAAGCCCTACTCGCCGGACTGCGTATTGCAATCCAAATGGGTGTACGCAACCTGGAGGCAAACGTAGATTCTAGGCTAGTTGCTAACCATGTGCTAGGTGAATATGAAGCCAAGGATGAGCACATGATCCAATACCTGGATAAGACCAAGTCCTTAATTAAAAACTTTGATAGGTTCACAATAAAACAAGTTCCTAGAGGGGACAACCGGAAGGCTGATGCGCTTAGCAAGATCGCATCCACGAGCTTTGCGCACTTATCAAAACAGGTATTGGTAGAAACCTTACAAAACAAATCAATCTTGGAGATGGAAGTATCCACGGTGATAGAAGAACAAGATCCTACATGGATTACACCTATCATTGAGTTCATTAGCAAAGGAGTCTTACCACAGGATCATAAGGACGCTCGAAGAATACGGCGCACAGCCCAGCGATTTGAACTATGGGACAACATCCTCTATCGACGTTCTTTCTTGCAACCTTGGCTACGATGTGTTGGACCCCTTCAAGCAGACTATGTACTCCGAGAAATCCACGCTGGATCATGCAGCATGCACTCAGGGCCGCGATCTATTGTAGCGCGCGCTCTACGGTCTGGGTATTATTGGCCAACTATGCACCGCGACGCGCGCGATATGATAAAGAAGTGCAGCAATTGCCAAATCCACAGGCCAATTCCGCGCCAACCGCAACAAGAGCTAACACCCATTACCTCACCATGGTCATTCTACAAGTGGGGCATTGACATCGCAGGACCCTTTCCAGTTGCAGCAGGAGGGCTAAAATTCCTCATCGTAGCCATAGACTACTTTACGAAGTGGATTGAGGCAAAGGCAGTGGTGAGTATCACGGGCAACCAGGTCAAACGCTTTGTATGGGATAACATTGTCTGTCGCTTCGGACTTCCTGGAGAGATCATATCAGACAATGGGAAGCAGTTCTGCGACAACCCATTCAAAGATTGGTGCGCGCAATTGAACATCACACAACACTTCGCTTCAGTAAAACACCCACAAACTAATGGTTTAGTTGAGCGCGCAAATCGCAGTCTAGGTGAAGGAATAAAAGCGCGCCTTGACAGACATAAAGGAAAGTGGGTGGACGAGCTATCACATGTCTTATGGGCGCATCGCACCACAATCAAAACCAGTACTGGAGATACACCATTCTCCCTTGTCTACGGAACAAAAGTCGTCATACCAGCTGAGATAGGAATGCCAACTATATGAACAGCAGAGGTCAATGTCACAACAAATGACGAGGAGCGGCGCATAGACTTGGACTTACTGGAAGAAAGACGTGAACGCGCAGCTATACGCGAAGCAAAGGCTAAGGCAAAAATGAATAAGTATTATGATGCAAAGGTCAAACACACTTCCTTCAGGCCAGGAGACTTTGTATACCGCGCCAATGATGCAAGCCACGCAGAAGACACAGGCAAGCTCGGACCCAAATGGGAAGGACCCTACGAGGTCACCGATGCGCTAGGCGATGGCGCATACAGGTTACGCGATATGGAAGGTCACGGCCTAGCGCGCACCTGGAACATATGCAATTTTAAAAGATGCTATCTTTAGGAAAGGCTAAGGCCCATACACATACACCTTTGCACTTTAGAATGTGCCCAATAAGTGTTTGTTTTTTCTTTTCTTAGGAATTGTCTTTTACTTTTTCAAAAACTTGCAAGTATCAATAAAATGTTATGGT
Organism: Artemisia argyi; assembly: GCA_030686995.1. NCBI lineage: Eukaryota > Viridiplantae > Streptophyta > Magnoliopsida > Asterales > Asteraceae > Artemisia > Artemisia argyi. Next base: position 122,942 of record JARVZY010002245.1, read on the forward strand.
TTCTAGCTAACTCCATAACGTATTTCACTTTATTGCGTACATTCTTATGTCAATATTGTTATCTTATATTTTTGCCTACATGGCGTGCATGCACTAATTAAAGACCCACGAAGACATAAAGGATGAGTAAACCTACTAATTCACTCATTGAGTAAGAGGGTTGCAAACCCACTACATTGGATCACGCATCCTTGCTAAGCGCCTTACTTTTGAGACGTCGAGGAAAGTTCACCTTGCGCGTCCCACGACGGATGCGCAAATATCGAGTACACTGTACGAAGCTTAGCAAATAATGAGCCAAAACTCTTGGTCAAATAACAAAACTTTGCAAAAAATTAAAGCAAGTTTATTCTCATAATTTATCTTAAGTTACGCACTTAATTTAAACATAAAAGAGTATCTTATTCAATCTTTTTACACACAAAAGACAACTACTATAACATGAAAAAGATACACTTCGTTATTTATACAATAAATATACAAGTTACAAAACAGCCTATATACTATGGCGATGCTCAGGGCTATCCTTCGGTGCAACAGAACTTCCTGCCTCTTGAAGCTTTCTCAAGATCAATGCATCCTTAGGAGATACAGTCGCTACACTCACAGGAACCCCATCAGACCTGGGGATATGTGCAGCGCCTACACTCCATTGAAAGACCTTGCCCTTAATCCCCTTTTTCTGGGTAGCTCTCTGTGCGTGGCGCTCCAACACCTCCTTCAGAGAAATTTCCTTCTCAAGGGCAAATGGGTTCAGCATGTGGCGAGGCTGCGCAAACACAGGAACCTGCAGCTGCGACTCGTCGGGCTTAAGGAAGTAGTCCGGTTGCGCCTCTGCATCCTCCAAAATATGGTGCTCCAGGGTCAACCCCTCCATAATTACCTTTATGGGGTTGTCCTGGTCGCGCTCCAACCGTGCAATATGGGGAAGCTCCAGAAGTTTCATCCCCTCCATGGCCTGCACCAGCTCATCATATGCACTTGCGTTATAGCCAGGCACCTCAGTCAGGGCCACGTTCAACGCCTTGGCCTCATGGAGCTCCTCCATAGCTTGCGACTTTCCACGCTCCACAGCGCACTGCACCACCTTCCCAAAAGTATCCAACACCTCCGTAGACTCCAAGGTGCCCATAGCAGCCAGGCGCAGTCCATGACTGATCAGCCACATACGTCAACAAGGACAACTTGTGTTAGCAGAAACATATAAACAAATATAATAAGGCAACATTGCATAAAAAGATGAAAGGATGTACCTGCGCTCAGCTATGGTAGACATCATATGAGGGTATAACTCCTCGTCATACTCTATGCTCAGGCCACACAGCTTATCCTCCTGCGCCTGAACAATCTTCTCCATACGCACCTTGAACTCAGCAATGTTCGCAAAGTGCTCCTCCTTCTTCTCCTCAAGATACCTTACTGCCCAAGTAAGGTTGGCCCTGAACTGATGAAGTTGTCCGCGCGCTTGCTCCAGCTCAGCCATCGCGGTCAACTTCTCATTTGTGACCTTATCCGTGTATACCCTGAAGGACCCCACTTCCGCCTGCGCTTCAGCCAGCTGCGCACGGAGAACAGCTATCTCCTCATCTTTTTGGGTGAGAGTGCTACTCTCCCCGACGTACCTCGTCTTCAACTGAGCCACCAGCTCAGTTTGACGCGCAGCAGTAGCAGCCAACTCATCCATCAATTGCTGCGCAGATACGCCTTCATCAACCTCTACTCCCTCCTCCTTGTTTTCATTCTGAGGAGGGACCACCGTCTCCACGAAGGCTCCATCATCCCTCGCGGCATCATCGCTACAATAAATGAAGAAAACAGTTAGAACATATTACGACAAGTAATAAAGAAAAGTAAATAGCATGAGGCAGATCACTTACATAAACGGAGAGGCCTTTGCAGCATCCTTATCCGCGCCAGGAGCGGATGTCTCCTCCTCCGCAGACGACTTTTCATCTTCGATGAGATAGCGTCTCCTCTTGGAGGTACCACTGCCAACAGCCTCTCCCTTGCGCTTTAGCTTCTGCGCTACCTCCTCAGGCTTCAACACCTCTTTAGGTTTCAATATCTCCACGCTATCAGAAGATTCAGCGTGCGCCTCCTCCACATGCGCAGTCTCCACATTTGGCGCCACGCTCTGAACGGGCGTAACTTGGAGAGGCGGCGAGTCTTCATGGCCAACAGGCCCCAGCATAGTCAGATGACCCGCGGTAGCTTCCAAAAGCGGCTGCTCGTTCTCCCTCAGAGGGCGCATGCCAACGGTCACCTGCTTTGGCTTCTCCAGCTTCACTACTGCAAACAGATCCATCTCTGCGCACACAGAAACAAAACAGCAAAAGAAGAAATTAGTTATTAAACGTGCGCATATAGAAAAACTTACATGATTAGAAGCAATAGGGACGAACACCCACCCCGGCCTTCCTCATCAATGAAGGTTGGCACCTCGTCAACACCCCCAAAATAGCTGCGACTCAACCCCACATGCACCAAAAACTCCTCCGGATAAGGGTTAATGGGGATGCGGTTGGCATCAATGGTCTGCGCATCGGCCAAACTATAGGAACCGGGTACGGGGCGCCCATCCCTCGGCAACGTATCTTGAGTATAAAACTCAAAGGGCGATGGAAACACTACGTCATTAACCCAGAAAAAATACTCCCTCCAATGCCTCAGGGAGTCTACCTTCTCGGTATAGCACTGAAGCTTCCCCGCGCGCTTCGCAAAGGATACCCATCCATGCGACCACGTTGTGTGGTAGAAGGCGCGGAATAGGTCAACGGTCGGTTCTATCGCAAGTAAACGGCAGTTTACCTCAAAATTCGATACCTTAGCCGCACCTATACAGTGCAGCTGTGAGATATGAAGACGATAGTGATTGAGCAAATTGCTCAGGAAAATAGATATTGGTACGCGGTAATTAGCGTACTCGAAAAAACGCATGTATAGTCCTATTTTCCCTTCGGGGAAATCGGCTATACACGCATCGACGTCTGGAGCCTCTGGATGCACATCCAGAGGAATGAAGTAGTCAGATGAAAACTGACGCACATCATCCTCACTCATTGCAGAGCGAAACTCCTCTAATTGGGCAACCATTTTCATAAATTTACTAGAATACGCACACAAATTTACCTAATCAAACAATTACTTTCTTTGCAAAAAACGCTTTGAAGAAGTGTGCAATGGTGAGTATGTGTTTTTACTGTGTGTTTTGGGTAAATGGAGGCTGTGACTCTTATATAAGGAGTCAAAAAACCATAGATGAAGCCCACGTGGATCCCACTCACAAAACGTGTGGCTAGAATCCGAAACGGTACATGCACTTTTTCCTGTTTTCCTAGGGACACGTGGACACAACCCCCGATTTTTGAGGCATTTCTTTGAAATATCTATGACTAGGTACATTGTACTCAATATTGGGCGGCAATATTTAAAATTTCTCCCGCCACGCTTACCGCTGTTGTGACTAGTCTAGCATCCGCGGCTACGAGCCGCGCACACTAGACTGGGGGGACATGATGACGTATAGTCTATATATGGGCCACGAGCTCAAATATTAAACATTACTAAGGCCCAAAGCCACCATGCGTGAGCTATTATAACTTGGGCCGCATCAATAATGGGAATGGGCTCACATAAGCCCAAGCCCAACTAAACTATATATACGGTTTAGATAAGGATCTCCTATTTATGGAATAGATATCCTTAAACCAGATAAGCACCACGTGTGCGAAACGTAAGGAGCACGAACCCTACAAGGATTCTGCGCCTATATAAGGAATGATATAATTCTCATTAAAGGTACGATTCACAAACCCTAAAACTCTTTTACAAGAACCCTAAACCGATTACTTACTCTCACGCCGGAGTCTAATCGTGGGAGACAATCCCACGATAAGCCTAACGGTGTTGTTTATTTTCTTAGTGCGCAGGTTTCAAGCATTAAGAAGCGAATTGGTACCAGAGCAAGAGCCCAAATCAGGAACGCCCAACTTTTGTATCAACACTTTCTAAACCACATTACACATTCTTTGACTATCGGGTTTGACTTCCACGTAACATTCTTTGACTAACCAATCACGTAAAGTCTTTAAACAATCCCATCTAGGGTGGGCCTATTTGCATTCGGGGAACGGGTGTTACAGAATCTTGGGTTGTGAGGTTTGGTCTAGAGAGAAATTGTAAAAATTAGGAAAGTTTAAAAGTGAATTGTGTGGAAAGAGAATACTGAAATACGAATTGTTTTAGAAACACGGTTCCACGGTACCACTAAAATTAGTGGTGCCGTGATCTGTAGAGACAAAATTTTGTCTCATTTTGATTTATGACGAATGAATCTCGCTTAATTAGTGAGACTTCTTGACACGAGAATAGAATTTATGCCTAATAAATTCTTGTTATGGAGTGAGTAGGACGCGACGAGACAAGATGACCTTAATATTTCCGAGGAGACATTTAAATAGTCATAAGATAAGACACACGAGATGACTTTAAATAGTCATAAGACAGGATTTATGGAATATGTTCCATCATTCCTAAACCTAGACAAAGATAGCTGAAGGATTCACGCTTGAGGGGTTTTGTTAGGATGTCAGCGATATTGTCTTGTGAGGGTACTTTCTCAATAGAAATGTTGCCCTTTTGAACGTTATCGCAAAGGAAGTGGTGATGAATTTCGATGTGTTTAGTACGAGAGTGTTGAACGGGGTTTTTGCTTAAGTCAATAGCAACTTTGTTATCACTCATAATGGGGATGTCATCTAGATAGATATCGTAATATATAAGAGCTTGTTTCATCCATAGTGCTTGTTTACATGCCTTTCCAGCGGTTAAGTATTCGGCTTCGGTCGTGGAGATAGCAAGAGCCGTTTGTTTCTTTGAGAACCGAGAAGTTAAGCAACAACCCATGAAGGTACAAACGCCACTTGTACTTTTTTGATCCACATAATCTCCTGTATGATCAGAGTCGGCATAGACAATTGTTTCTACACCGGTCCCCTTGGGATAGAATAATCCCAAGTGTATAGTGCCTTTAATGTATCGAAAGATATGCTTAACCGCTTCAAGATGAGAGGTTTTTGGAACCTCTTGGAAGCGAGTGCAAAGGCAGACACTAAACATGATATCAGGCCTACTTGCCGTTAAGTATGGTAAACTACCTATCATGCCCCTATACTTAGTGTTATCCGCGGACTCACCTTCTTCATCTTTCATGAGTTTTGTTCCATGGACATTGGAGTTTTCATAGGCTTAGACTCTTCTAAACTAAATTTCTTAAGCATTTCTTTAATATACTTAGATTGATTAAAGAAGATACCATCTTCCATTTGTTTTATTTGTAGACCTAGGAAGAAATTTAATTTACCCATCATGCTCATCTCAAACTCATCGTGCATGATTTTAGAAAAGTCACTGCACAAATCAGGACAAGTTGAGCCGAACATAATGTCGTCGACATATATTTGAACAATGATGAGATGTGAATCTCGTTTCTTCGTGAAAAGTATGTTATCAACCATTCCCATGGTGTATTCATGTTTAAGTAAGAATGCCTTTAGTCTATCATACCAAGCTGTTTAAGACCATAGAGTGCTTTCTTGAGCTTATAAACATGATTCGGTTTTTTGAAATCAAAGAATCCCGGAAGTTGTGCAACGTATACCTCCTTGTTGATAATACCATTTAGGAATGCACTTTTCACATCCATTTGATATAATTTAAAGTCTAAGGCATAAACATAGGCAAGGAGTATTCAAATAGACTCTAATCTAGCTACGGGTGCATATGTTTCATCATAATCTATTCCCTCTTTTTGATTGTAGCATTGTGCTACTAATCTAGCCTTATTCCTAGTTACGATTGTGGAAAACTAGAAGCGGGGGTTGAATAGTTTTACATCTTTTTAATTTGTTACAAAAGATTGTTTGAAAGTTTTTTTTGTTTTCAAAAATTTAGATTCAATACTATGTGATATCAAGTCTTGCACAATATGAACAACAATATATATGTACGATAAAGCAATAATAATGTAAGTAAAGAAATAAATGAGAGATGGAAAGATCGAACCGCGAGACAAGAGATTTATAGTGGTTCAGCTACAAGGTCACCTTCCTTGCCCTACTCCACTCCCCGAGCACCTAACTTGAGAGTTTTCTTCACTGTGTCAACAAGCTCCCTTATGGCGGAAAAAACCTTACACACCAATTTACACACCACAACTTCGTCACAACTTCTTCACACCAATCTACTTCACACCAATACTTCTTCACACCTTTTCTACTTCACACCTATTTACTTCACACCAATCTACTTCACACCTATTTACTTCACACCAATCTTCTTCACACCTTTCTACTTCCTAACTCTTCTTCTTCACAACAAACTACTAACCTATCACACTACTTATATACCTAGCTAAACTATCTTCTATCAAATATTCACAACTAATTACACAAAGAGATAGATACAATGGATGATGCTCTAACAACTTAGATGTGGAGATCACAACAAGTTGTAATACTTTTTGTCTTGAGGGATAGAAGTATTCTTCTCTTGCACTTGAGAGGATGATTTTTTTAATCACTTTGAAACAAAGATTTATGGATGTATGATCAAAGGATTAAGAGAATGGAAATTGAGATCTAGAACAGAAAGTTTAGGAGTGCAAAAGGTGGGGGAAAATTCCAAATTTAAGGTGGTATTTATAGGCAAAGAATTCTGACAAATGGAGCGTGCCGGTCCCCTTAAATCATGGCCGGTCCCCTTAATTTTAAAGGGACCGCCCCTTATAATTAAGGGGGCCGCCCAGCTGTAACGACCAGAATCTTTGTCTTTTAGTGGGGAAAGTTTATTTGGTGAAAAACTAACTGATTTTGGTTAAAATTTTGAATTCATATATTTAGTATGAATAAAACATTTTTCATTATTACCGAAAGTGTTTTTCAAAAATATATAATATGTTATATAATTAAATAAACTTTGTAATAATTAATTAAATACCCCTTTGATCATATATTGCAATAAACACTTTGTTTATTCATACCTTAAGTGATTTGGATGTAAAGAGAATGTTAATCACTAAATACTTGTTGATGTCATAAATTTTAGTTCAATGAGTTTATGTTTTGTAATAATCAAAACATAGAGATATTGATAATATGTTAATAATGTTTTTAGACATTATTTATGTCAACAATCTCCCCCTTTTTGATTATTACAAAACCTTAAACTCAATAGGTCTAAAATTTATTTTTAGACAAGTATTTTAGAGTTTACTATTCTCTTCTCCCCCTTTTTGTAAAATCAAAAAGGTTAAACCGAGTAAGCTTCATAGAAGAAGTTAAACGGGTAGAATGCTCCCCCTTGATGTATGCTCCCCCTCATTTGAGAGCACCAAGGGAACGAGCTATGGAAATCTTGGCTACAAAAAATATGTGAAGAGAACAAGACACACACACACACACACACACACACACACACACACACACACACACACACACACACACATATATATATATATATATATATATATATATATATATATATATATATATATATATATATATATATATATATATATATATATATATATATATATATGCAAAGCAACAATTATGCAAAAAAAAAGATTCATTCAAGCATCATAGAAATGATTAGCATTACAACATTCAATATGCTTGAAGCATATTGATTACAATAAAACAAAAGAAAAGACATAGTCCTATATTGCCTAAGAGAGCACTTGGACAATAGTGAGTGTGGTTTGTAACTTGATCCAAGTTGAGAGAGTGGGGTAGGCAATTTACATAGGGTGATGATGGAGGTTGCCATTTGTTGCGTTGTGCATGATGCATAGCAAGGAGATCACTAAGATCATGGATTTGGGTTATTTCATCACGGAACTTTTGCTTTTCCGTGGCAATATGGAGAGAGTCATTGTGTTGATATGGATGAATTGGGTTTGTGTAGTTGGAATTGTAGTTTGATGGTTGATCAAACTTGTATGAAAGAAGATGTTTGGACAATGTTGTATGGTTTGTAAAGAGGATCAAATGAATGTCCTTGTGGATTTGGTGTAAAGTTTGGGAAGTAAGTGGTTGGAGGTGTTGAGTGATTTCCAACTTCATTGGTTATGATGGATTTGTTTCTAGGGCTTTTTCTTCGCCAAACGGGTTTTTCCGTCATCCTTGCTAGCCTTGAGGCTTTTGGTTTTGGTTTGTTTGGAGAAGTCATGAAGGGATGAATGGAGAGTGTTGAAGATTGAGGATATTTATAGTGTAAGATTTGTGTGTTTATGGATGGATAAAGTTTGTTTGGAGATTAGGACAAAATATGTTGGTGAAAATTGGGAAATGTAGGTTGAAATGGGCTAAAAAGCAGAAAAGATTCTATAAATCCGTCCAACAGATGGCCAGTCCCCTTAATTAGGGGCAGTCCCCTTAAAATTAAGGGGGCCGCCTTACATAATTAAGGGGGCCGCCTATCTGGTGATATCCAGATTGCCAGAATTGGGTTTTAGGCAGAAAATTTGCAGAAAGGTTGTGTTTTTGGACTTGGATTCAAGCAAGTTCAATTCCTTTAGGCAATATAGCATCTAATCTAATCATGATATAGCATGCATGCAAAAAAACACATAAGTAAAAGAATAAATAAGCAACAATTAATAAGCTAGGGGAGACATATAAAGTCAAGGGCACTTAATCTTCCTAAGGCAACTATCTTAGATCAAAGGCAAAGGTAACTAGTGTGTCAAAAATCTCGTGATGAAACAAGATGACAATATTATGAGTGATTTTGTCATAGTGTGTGCCTATATGCAACAAATGTGGAGTTGTGATTGTTTCGACTCCTAAATGCAAAGGAAAAAAAATTCTTCAGAAACAATCCAAAATCTCCTTGATTCAATTTTTGCTCGATCATGAATGTCAAGGATATATATTAGATTATATACTTTGACAATTTATGTGAGAGTTTATGCATGATTTTGGAAAAAGGTTTTTAGCATTTGTCAACAATGCAAGGAAAATGATGTTCATGTAATTCCTAGATGTGAGAATAGTTAAAAAAGAATTGATTGGGTTTTACAAAAGAGTATATGAAAAGAAAATAATATTTTCCAATCTTTAATTTTGTGCGAAATAGAATCCTAGACTCAGAAATGGAGAAGTGGAAGAAAAGTAAATTTTATTAAGATTAAAAAAAAAATTGTCTAAATGCAATAGAGTTTTTAGTCAACTTGTTCCATCATTCCTAATTCTAAACGCAAGTGGTTGAATAATTCACGCTTAAGGGGTTTAGTGAATATATCCGCAATGTTATCTTCCGATGCAACTTTTTCTCTAGATATGTTTCCTTTTTGTACATTATCCCTAAGGAAGTGTTGGCGTATTTCTATATGTTTAGTCCTAGAGTGTTGCACCGGATTTTTACTTAAATCTATTGCACCTTTATTATCGCACATAATGGGAACATTTTCTAACCTAATGCCATAGTCTATAAGAGCTTGTTTCATCCATAGTGCTTGTTGACATGCCTTTCCAGCACTTACATATTCGGCTTCGGTGGTAGAAATAGCAAGAGCGGTTTGCTTCTTCGAAAACCAAGATGTTAGACAACATCCCATAAACGTGCAAATACCGCTAGTGCTTTTTCTATCTACGTAGTCTCCCGCATGATCTGAATCCGCATAAACGATGGTTTCTATGCCGGATCCCTTAGGATACCATAATCCTAAGTGTATAGTGCCTTTAATGTATCGGAAGATACGCTTAACCGCTTCTAGGTGAGAGGTTATGGGATCCTCTTAAAAACGGGCACAAAGGCAGACACTAAACATGATATCGGGTCTACTTGCCGTCAAGTATAGTAAACTACCTATCATTCCTCTATACTTGGTGTTATCTACGGACTCACCTTCATCATCCTTTGTGAGTTTCACTTCCGTAGACATGGGAGTTTTCATGGGTTTTGAGTCTTCTAGGCCAAATTTCTTAAGCATTTCCTTAATGTACTTAGATTGGTTAAAGAATATTCCATCTTCTAATTGTTTTATTTGTAATCCTAGGAAGAAGTTAAGTTCACCCATCATACTCATCTCAAACTCATCATGCATGATTTTGGCAAATTCATTACACATGTCTTGACAAGTTGATCCAAATATAATGTCATCAACATATATTTGGACAATGATGAGATTTGGGTCTTTCCTTTTAGTGTAAAGAGTGTTATCTACCATTCCCATGGAATAATCATGTTAAATAAGGAAGGCTTTTAATCGATCATACCAAGCTTTGGGAGCTTGTTTGAGTCCATACAAAGCTTTCTTTAACTTATAAACATAATCAGGTTTTGCGAAGTCAATGAATCCTGGAGGTTGTGCCACATATACCTCCTCATTGATAAAACCGTTAAGGAATGCACTTTTCACGTCCATTTGGAATAACTTAAAATCTAGGGCGCATGCATAGGCAAGTAATATCCTAATAGATTCTAGTCTAGCTACGGTGGCATAAGTTTCGTCATAATCAATTCCTTCTTCTTGATTATAACCTTGGGCAACTAACCTAGCTTTATTCCTAGTAACTATTCCATTTTCATCTAACTTATTCCTATATACCCATTTAGTTCCTATGATGGTCATATTCATTGGATTTGGGACTAATTCCCAAACATCATTTGCCTTAAATTGATTTAATTCTTCTTGCATAGCTATAACCCAACTTTCATCTTTTAAAGCCTCATTAATATTCTTAGGTTCTATTGCTGAGAGGAAACAAAAGAAATTATTTTTATCTTGAGCTTGTGACCTAAGGGTTCTTTGGTTAAGATGCCCTATTAAATTATCTAGTGGATCTGATCTAGATTCTTTAACATTCACAATTTCGTTATTTCCTAAGTTAATGTCTTCATTATCATTTCCTATGGGTTTTGTTTTACTAACCTCAATAGCTTCGTCTTCGACTAAGTCATCATCTTCTAAAGGTAAGGTTTTAGGAGGTGGTAGTGTTTCATCAAATGTTACATTTAGTGATTCTTCTACTTTCATGGAGTGTTTGTTAAGTATTATATATGCTTTACTATTTTGTGAGTATCCTAAAAATATTCCTTCATATGATTTTGGATCAAACTTAGTGAGGTAATCCTTAGTGTTTAGAATATAACATTTACTTCCAAATACCCTAAAGTAGCTTAAGTTTGATTTTCTACCTCTTAGTAACTCATAAGGAATTTTTCCTAGAATTCCCCTAATTGATACCCTATTAATAATATATGTTGATGTATCTACAACGTGACACCAAAATTTTTGTGGGATGGATTGTTCATTTAACATTGTTCTACTCATTTCTTGTAGTGACCTATTTTTTCTTTCTACTACGCCATTTGATTGAGGAGTACGAGGAGCGGAGAAATTGTGAGATATTCCATTTAAATCACAATATTTTCCGAATTGTACTTCATTGTCAAATTCCCTACCATGGTCCGTCCTAATGGCTACTATTGTGCATCCTAATTTATTTTGAATCATTTTACTAAATATTTCGAATTTTTCAAAGGCTTGGGTTTTGTCACTTAAAAACCTAGTCCACGTGTATCGTGAGTAGTCATCTACTATTACTAAGGTATATTTGTTTCCTCCATAGCTCCGCACAGCGGATGGACCAAAAAGATCCATATGTAATAGTTCTAGGCACCTAGTAATGGATACTATATTCTTAGCTTTGTGACTAGCATGAACTTGTTTTCCAATTTTACATGCATCACAAAAATGCTTGTCATATTTTAGATTAGGCAAGTTTCTAACTAGTTCTTTAGAGGCCAAAGATTGTATTTGTTGCATGTTAGCATGTCCTAATCTCCTATGCCACAATGTGGAGTTTTCGTCTGCGGTCGTTAGGCATATCCTATCCTCAGGTTTGTTTCCTAGTTTCATAACATATATGCCTCCTTTCCTAATTCCTCTACCTATAATTTTTCCATTCTTAACTATTTCGCTATCCTCTTTGGTAAAGGTAACTCTACATTTATTATCACATATTTGTCCTATACTAAGCAAGTTATATGTTAAATTATCTACATGCTTTACATTTTCAATAGTAAGTGAGTCTTGAGAAATCGTACCTTTGCCAATTATTTTTCCACGTAAGTCACTACCGAAAATAACGTTACCTCCATTGTATGCCTTGTATGTAGAAAATAGCTTGCGGTTCCCCGTCATGTGCCTCGAACATCTGCTATCCTTGATCCATTCGTCAGGCTCCAAGTCAATTCCTAAACATATTTTGTCGGTTCCTTTTGCCATAAAACACTCTTCGTCTCTTGGTTTTTCCACTTCTTCTTTGTCACTATCACTCCATGTTCCACTAACAAAGGCGCCTTGATTTTCATAACCCGGCGGCTTAGACATTCGCCAATGAGATGATTTGGACTTCCACATCTAAAGCACTTTCTTTTCCCGTAGTTATCGTTTCTATTTCTTTGGAACGGTTTTCTTTCGTCTCGTGGTGATCTAGTGAATCTTCCTCGTCTCTTGAAGAATTTCTTGAATTCTCTTACGGTCATTGCATATTCTTCGTCTTCACTCTCGTCACTTGAATCATCATCGTCACTAGGTTTCTTTTTGGCTTTTAGAGCAATGGATTTGGTTTGTTCTTTCTTGACTTTGACCGTTTCCGAATCTCTTCTTATAATTTCTTCATGGACCTTCAAGTTGCCAATAAGTTCATCTAATGATAACGTCATCAAATTCTTTGATTCTTCAATTGCCGAGACTTTAGCTCGCCATTTCGGATGCAATGCCCTAAGAAATTTCCTAACACAATTTTTACTAGAAAATGTCTCATCAAGTGCATTAAACTTGTGATAAGTGTGTTAAATTTAGCAAAAGCATTATCAATTGATTCCTCTTCCGGAATCGTAAATTGTTCATATTGTTGTACAAGAAGATCTATTTTGTTATCTTTAACTTGACTATTACCTTGGTGGTAACGCATTATAAATAACCATTTTAGCCTCATTATTTTTTGCTAGTTTCTTTTTCAAATCATCATTTTGTTTTTCAAAAGATACAATTTCATCCATTTTAGTTTCAACATTATATTGAATAGGGGGAAAGTCACCAAAGGTAATAACATGCCAAAGATCAAGATTTTTTGATTTCACATAAGTTTCGAATCTATTTTTCCAATATAAAAATCCATCACTTTCAAATAGTGGTGGTCTTTGCATAGATTGCCCTTCTAAATATTTTAAAGATTCCATAGATCGTTACAAGTTTTAAAATACAATATATTTTAAAAATCTTGCTAGACGTGGCTCTTGATACCAATTGTGGAAAACTAGAAGGGGGTGTTGAATAGTTTTACGTCTTTTTAATTTGTTACAAAAGATTGTTTGAAAGTTTTCTTTGTTTTCAAAAATTTAGATTCAATACTATGTGATATCAAGTCTTGCACAATATGAACAACAATATATATGTACGATAAAGCAATAATAATGTAAGTAAAGAAATAAATGAGAGATGGAAAGATCGAAACGCGAGACAAGAGATTTATAGTGGTTCGGCTACAAGGTCACCTTCCTTGCCCTACTCCACTCCCCGAGCACCTAACTTGAGAGTTTTCTTCACTATGTCAACAAGCTCCCTTATGGCGGAGAAAACCTTACACACCAATTTACACACCACAACTTCGTCACAACTTGATCACAACTTCTTCACACCAATCTACTTCACAACAATACTTCTTCACACATTTCTACTTCACACCTATTTACTTCACACCAATCTACTTCACACCTATTTAGTTCACACCAATCTTCTTCACACCTTTCTACTTCCTAACTCTTCTTCTTCACAACAAACTACTAACCTATCACACTACTTATATACCTAGCTAAACTATCTTCTATCAAATATTCACAACTAATTACACAAAGAGATAGATACAATGGATGATGCTCTAACAACTTAGATGTGGAGATCACAACAAGTTGTAATACTTCTTGTCTTGGGGGATAGAAGTATTCTTCTATTGCACTTGAGAGGATGATTTTTGAATCACTTTGAAACAAAGATTTATGGATGTATGATCAAAGGATTAAGAGAATGGAAATTGAGATCTAGAACAGAAAGTTTAGGAGTGCAAAAGATGGGGAAAAATTCCATATTTAAGGTGGTATTTATAGGCAAAGAATTCTGACAACTTGAGCGTGCCGGTCCCCTTAAATCATGGCCGGTCCCCTTAATTTTAAGGGGACTGCCCCTTATAATTAAGGGGGCCGCCCAGCTGTAACGGCCAGAATCTTTGTCTTTTAGTGGGGAAAGTTTATTTGGTGAAAAACTAACTGATTTTGGTTAAAAATTCGAATTCATATATTTAGTATGAATAAAACATTTTTCTTTATTACCAAAAGTGTTTTTCAAAAATATATAATATGTTTATATAATTAAATAAACATTGTAATAATTAATTAAATACCCCTTTGATCATATATTGCAATAAACACTTTGTTTATTCATACCTTAAGTGATTTGGATGTAAAGAGAATGTTAATCACTAAATACTTGTTGATGTCATAAATTTTAGTTCAATGAGTTTATGTTTTGTAATAATCAAAACATAGAGATATTGATAATATGTTAATAATGTTTTTAGACATTATTTATGTCAGCAACAATGCCATTTTCGTCGAGCTTATTTCTAAACACCCACTTAGTTCCTATGACGGTTTGGTTCTTAGGAGGAGGTACTAAATCCCAAACTTGGTTGGCGGTGAATTGGTTTAACTCTTCTTGCATGGCAACTACCAAGCTTTCATCCTTAATCGCTTCACTAACATTCTTAGGTTGTACGGTAAATATAAAACAAAAGAAATTACTTTTGTTTTATGCTTGTGACCTAAGGGTACTTTGGTTAAGGTTTCCTTTAACATTTTCTATTGGATGGTTTCTAGATTCCTTAATGTTGACGACTTCGTCAACTTCGACTATTTCATCCTCAATGTCATTTTCTAGAGTTTTCTTGCCCTTGACTTTAGCAGCTTCTTCCTCAGCTAGATCATCATCCACCAAGGGTGGTGTCTTAGTTGGAGGAGGACTTTCATCGAATATCATGTTGAGTGATTCTTCGACTTTCATTGTCTCCTTATTTAGGACTACATAGGCTTTACTATTTTGGGAGTAACCTAGGAAGACACCTTCGTAAGACTTTGGGTCAAACTTAGTGATGTAGTCTTTAGTGTTTAGAATGAAGCACTTTCTTCCAAACACTCTAAAGTAATCCAATGTAGGCTTTCTACCTTTCATGATTTCATATGGTGTTTTTCCTAAGATTGGCCTAATTAATATCCTATTGAGTATGTAAGTTGAGGTGTCCACCGCATTACATCAAAACTTTTGCGAAATTGATTGTTCATTCAACATCGTTCTACTCATCTCTTGTAGAGTATGATTTTTCCGCTCAACTACCCCATTTGATTGTGGTGTGTGCGGAGCTAAAAATTGTGTGTAATACCCTTAGCATCACAATATACTCCAAATTGCACTTCATTATCAAATTCCCGACCATGATCCATCCTAATCGAGACTATTTTACATCCTAGTTGGTTTTGGAATTTCTTACTAAAGATTTCGAATTCATCGAAAGCTTGTGTCTTATTCTTAAGAAATCTAGTCCAAGTATACCTAGAGTAGCCATCAACTATCACCAAGGTGTAGTAGTTTCCTCCGTAGCTTCGTACGGCGGATGGACCAAATAAGTCCATATGAAGGAGTTCTAAGCATCTAGTAGTCGAGACCATATTCTTAGCTTTGTGATTAGAATGAGCTTGTTTTCCAACTTTACAAGCATCACAAAAGTGTTTATCAAATTTCAGCTTAGGAAGGTTTCTAACTAGTTCCTTCGATGTTAATGATTGTATTAAACGCATATTTGCGTGACCTAGTCTTCTATGCCATAACGTGGAATTGTCATCTATGGTTGTTAGGCAAATCTTATCTTGAGGCGTATTTCCTATTTTCATAACAAATAGGCCATTCTTCCTAACTCCTTTGCCTATGGTCTTGCCATACTTAGTAACCTCACTACCCTCTTCGGAGAATATAACTCTACACTTATTGTCAACCATTTGACTAATACTAAGCAAATTAAAACCTAGGTTATCTACATGCTCAACATTTCTAATAGTAAGAGAGTCTTGAGTAATCGTACCTTTGCCAATTATGTTGCTTTTTAGTTTGCTACCGAAAGTGACATTACCTCCGTTGTAAGCCTTGTATGATGAGAATAGACTTCGGTTACCCATCATGTGGTTTGTGCATCTACTATCTTTAATCCATTCATCAGGCTCTAAGTCGATTCCCAAGCGTATCTATTGAATAAGACAATGATTCAAATATTTGGTCCCAATATCTCATGGGTCCAAAGTTGTTAGTGTTAAATATCCTATGCATTTGTTGCATTTGACTAGGATGTTGAAATGGATAACATATTTCCCATGGCAAATAACTTCGTTGTTGAAAGTTATTCCAAGTTGTTGGATTATTTGAATAACTTTATCTTCTAAAGTTACTTCTTGGTTGAGGAGTCTTTGACCGAGGTTTGGGAACATTTGTTTTTCTAGGTGGAGGAGTCTTTGATCCAGCATTGGGTTTACAAAATCAAGTCCGGGTGTTGACAAAGGTTTATAAATACTTTTGACTTCCTTTTTATTAACCAAAGGTATTTCATCTTTGTTAACAACTTTGTAATTTGATTTGTGACTTGAGCTACTTTTCAGATTCGACTCTGTCTTGTCATTAGCATCACACGGTACTACGGTACCACTAATTTTAGTGGTGCCATCTGTACCTTTAGTGGTGTCGTCCACTGTTTTGACAGAACTTGTAAGTCTCCTAAATTTTACTTGTTTTGTTTTACTTGTTGAAGCTTCATTAACATCTATATCCTCATGCTTATGCTCATTATTTCTTGTATTGATTAACTTGTTATCAGACGCTTTAGCTTCTTTTTCAAACTTGATGATTCTCAATGCACTTTTCCTAAGTTGAACATTTTCTCCTCTAAGATTGTGACATGAGTCACATCCAAGATCACATACTTTTTGTTTATCACGTCTTTTTTACTTGATCTTTTAGTTCTAAAATTTCTTTTTTTAGTTTATGCAACGTTGCTTTTAAAGTTTTGTTTCTAGTTATGATTTTAGAACTTACCTTACATAATTTGTTATATTCATCATATAGTATATTATCATTACTTGACGAATTATCATCACTATAATAAGAAGAATTGGAATGTACCTCATTTGATGCTTGAGCCATGAGACACGTTTCGTCGTTGCGTTTCTCTTCCTTTTCTTCTTCACCACTATCACTCCAAGAACCACCTACGAAGGCTCTTTGGTTGTTGGTTTTTGGTGGTTTAGGACATTCACTAATAAGATGATTTGGATCACCGCATCTAAAGCATTTCCTATCACTTTTTCCTTTCTTGTCATCGCGATACCTTGACAACGACTTCTTTTCGTCACGAGATTGTCTCACAAATCTACCTCTTCTTCGAAAGAACTTCTTAAAATCTCTAACCGCTAATGCATATTCTTCGTCTTCACTATCGGAACACGAGCTTTCCTCATCACTAGACTCTTTCTTGGCTTTCAATGCAAGAGATCTACTTTTCTCACTTTTGCCTTTGTCTATATCGGAGTCTTTCTTGATTATTATTTCATGAACTTTCAAGTTTCCTATAAGTTCATCAAGTGACAATATCGCCAAATTCTTTGATTCCTCAATGGCGGTGATCTTTGGTCTCCATTCGGGATGTAAAGCCCTAACAAACTTCCTAACGTAGTTCTTGCTAGAATATCCTTCATCAAGAGCTTTAAGACTAGTAATAATAGTATTGAATCTAGCAAAAGCACTATCTATGGTTTCATCTTCCGGAATGGAAAATTTTTTATATTGTTGAACAAGAAGATAAATCTTGTTCTCTTTCACTTGATTATTACCTTGATGGGTGACTAACAAAGTTTTCCAAATATCGTTTGCCGTATTACACATAAAAATTCATTCAAATTCCTTTTTCGGCAAAGCATTGTAAATTACCATTTTAACCTCATCATTTTTGGCTAGTTTTCTTTTAAGATTATCACTTTGTTGCTCATAAGGAACAACGTGATCCTTTTTAGTTATTAGATCCTTTTCAACAGGTTTAAAGTCACCATCGGTAATAACATGCCAAAGATCAAGGTCTTTTGATTTCACATACGTTTTGAATCTTGTTTTCCAATATATAAAACAATCGGTTTCAAAATGTGGTGGTCTTTGCATAAATTGCCCTTCTTGATATTTTTTGAAATCCATTGATCGATTCAAGTTTTAAAATACAATTTACTTTAAAAACTTGACTGACGTGGCTCTGGTACCAATTGTGGGAAACTAGAAGGGGGGGGTTGAATAGTTTACCGACTTTTGGTTATTTATAAGAGTCTACTTTGTGAAAAACTTTTATTCGTATGTAGATGAAATAAACCAACACCAATATAAACACAACCTTAAGCTAACATTAATAATCTATAAAGATAAATAAAGAAATATAGATGGAAAGATCAAACTGAGATAAGTGATTTATAGTGGTTCGGTCACGAAGCTCTTCTTCGCCCTACTCCACTCCTCGAGTATCCAACTCGAGAGTTATAAGCACTATGTCAACAACCTCCTTTCAGGCGGAGAAAACCGTACAACGTTGCTTTCGTTATTTTCTGACACTAAGCTAGATGTCGAGTACTAATCTTAGCTAGTACCAATCTACCACGATCCATATGATCTAAAGTTCTCACACGATCTACCAGATCCTAACCTTTCACACGATCCTCACACAATCCTCACAATCAACTCAATATAGCTTGATCCAGTTGATCAACACTCACACACACTAGCTACAAGAGATCCCCAAGATCTCAACACGATCATAATAATCCATACAAGATAGCAAATACAAGATTACAACACTTGATGTATATCAAGATATAATCAAGCAAACAATACGTAATGCAAGTGCACTACTCAAAGACTCTAACACTTCATGTCTTCTTGACACCTTGTGTTCTTATCTTGAGTAGAGGAATGTAGGTGATCTTTGGTTGGATAAAAGAATCACTCTTTAAACAAAAGAAAACTAACTAATGATCTAATAAGTATATCTAGAAAAGGAGGATGGAATGCAGAAAGTTTTGTGTGAAAAAGGATGGCCAAAAACTGGGAAGTGAGGTGGTATTTATAGGAAATAAAAATTTGACCGTTATAGGGGGACGGTACCACTAAATAGCACACGGTACCACTAAATTTAAAGGTATTGTGGTACCGTGCCAGAAAAAAATGTTCCCTTTTTTGTTTTTAGTGGTGAAGGTTTATTTGGGGATGTTTGGAGCTAATTAAGGGGAAAACTAGTTGTTAACCATTTTTGAAATTATTTTTCCAAATAAAACATTTCTTTAAAAGTCAAAAATAATATGTAAAATGTATTTTTGAAAAGAATGTTTTGTCACCCCATAATTTTAGAATTTAAAACACAAATACACTTCTTAGATCATTTATCAAGTAATCACGTATTTGTTCATACCTAGAGTGATTTGCGTAGAAATCGGATATTTTGATTAAAAACTTGTTTATGTTAATTTTGACGTAAAATGTTTTCACATTTTGTTATCATCAAAATGTAGAGGTATCAAAAGATGGAAATAATATTTTTAGACATTATTTGCATCAACAGGAAATTAAACCAAAAAATTACTCAGAGTTAAACAGACTTTCAGAAGTGTTTGTCACACGCGTCTGCTAGCCAAAAAATGAAAGACTTGGTCAAAACCAGTTTCAAAACCCGTGTTAACAGAATCTGTTTCAAAGGTCAAGATAGCGTCAGACGATACTCCTAAAAAGAGTGTTGCGAGAGGGCTTCTGAATAATATCAAGACAAGAATTGATTATTCTCAAAAGCTTGTTCAAACAAAAACGCTTCTAACACATTTTGAGTTCCAAAGAACAAATCCAAATCTTCTGCCTCCTCAACATTAAAACGGTTATCCGAAGAATAATATTGCGAAGTTTAAAATTGGTACGGTGGTGGTCAATTGTGTAACATTAGCGAACGATATATATGAGATTGTTGTTGTTGTTGGTACATCGGTTGGTTAAATGGAGGTTGAACGGATTATTTTGATAAAAAGGTTGTTGTTGTTGTGATTGTGACTGGTATACAAAACTTGCTGGTTGAAAATAATGGATGATGAATGACTGGTTAAATGAAAATTGGAATTCGGTGTTGGAACATTTTGTTGGTATCGGATTTTGGGAGTTTTTGAGATTTTTTTTTTTTTTTTTTTTTTTTTTTTTTTTTTTTGATTTGGAGGAAGAGTAGAGTATATAAATAAATATTGGATTTGAAAGTGTGTATAAAAATGTAGAAGTATTATGGTATTTATAGGAGCAGTATCGGGGTATTTATTAAAATTTGTAAAGAATTGTTTTTAACAAATGACCAAACGGTCAATTTTATAGCCGTTGGGCTTTTTTTTCACACTACTCGGTTATTATTTTGACCAAGTCTTTCGTTTTTTGGCTAGCAGATGCGTGGGGTGGGGGTGTTTACCTGGGAGGAGGCGTCCTCGGCGTCGGGTGACCATGCGAACGACCATCCATTACGGATGGTCTAAGTGCCTCCTTAAATTAACTATAAACGCTCATCATGTGCTCTTAAAAGTCACTAGTCTTGCTCAAACATGATCGAACATGTAAGGAATTAAATATTCCATAGATTTAATAGATTTGATGATCATAAACAAGAAGAATGAAACATGAAGAATACTGAAATGATAAGCAAAATATACTAAGTGCAATTCTGCTGAAGAGTGTTTCCACTGATAGATTCTGCTGATGAGCAAAAAGTTTCTGCTGATGGATTCTGCTGAAGAGCAAAATAGTTCTGCTGATGAATTCTGCTGAAGAACGTTTCTACTGAAAAGTGATTCTGCTGATGGATTCTGCTGATTGACACTGCTGCTAAACAATGAGTCATACTACCAAATGGAAAAGGATGAAAGAAGATATTTATGTGCATAAAAGTCAAGTATATCTTTTAGATAATATCTTTCATCAGTCATCAAATTGAACACTCCAAGTGAGTTGTAAACATAGATACGTGTTGTATCTTAGATGACTTGACATCCTAGTCATAAGCTAGATAGTAGATGACTAAGCTTATCAAATTTGTAATGACCTCCTTTATTCTATAAAAAGGAGATCACACCCCTTTAGATAAAGTGGTGGTGAGTGCATGATTCACAGTGAAACAAAGTGAACGTCACCTCCAAGGTGCTTCGTACTTAGTAATTACAATAACACCAAGTGTGTTAAAATGTAAAGCATCTAAAAGAGTGTGTGTGGGAACATCATACGAGGGGTATGATGAACATTAGACATGGGGTCTAATGTTGTTAGGTTTGTTTAGCCTCAAGGATCTTTGATTCCTTGTTATAGTGTAGATAACACGTACTACTGTTGATCAAGTAGCATTGAGGCTAATGGAATAACAAACGGTAGAAAAGTTGGCAAAACCTTGTTGTGATAGTATTGTTTCTTTCATAGAATATTCCGTCAATATTATTATCATGCTTTTCATAGCCAAAATCCTATATGAAAGGCTTAACAGCCTAGAGCTCATAAACGATCAGCAAAAGCTTATTGTTTAGACAGGAGGAGTTTGAAATAAGCTTTTCACAGAACACATAGTTGTAGTCATGTTTTACTCCAAAAACTTTAACCCTAGGCTAGTACGCACCGAATGGACTTTGTATCTTTATCATTGAATTTAGGATCCTGGTGATTTTTTCATCTGGTATCATCTTGAAAATAATTTCTAACAAGGGTCCGAAGAGATCAAAGGGGATTATATATAGCTAATCAGAAGTGGCAGAAATTAGTGACGTAGGGCTTGAATATATGTTCTCAAAAAGCGGACTTTAGTCTACTTAATTATATATAGAGAAAATATCATTACAGCAGACAAAAGAAATAGCTATATTTATTCACATTAAGGTCCTAACCTTAATGGAGAATCCATTCCAATAGTTTATTCCATAAGGAAAACTAACATGGTACGTTAACTTAGTTGAGACAACCAAATTAATTAACGGTCAACCGATCAAGTGGTCTAGTCAGTCGTTCGGTCGCGAGTCAATTTACAACTAATACATCATTAGTGTAGGATTAAGATGTTTCATGATCAAATCATCACTAAGAGCATGTTCAATCTTAACATCAAATTTGGCGTAAAACGGACATGTGTTAAGTCACTGGTCAAACCAAACTCGTTGATGGTTGATTCAAAGTCGTTTTAAAATCTCCCGAATCTCTGGTTTACCACCTCAGCAGCTCAGCTTATCAAACACAATTATTAGAACTTGCTAGTTGGATCATTGTATACATCACCATGTAGCAAATATAGTTTTAAGTGGGTCTTCCCCATGACAAGTTGCTTTACTTAGTGCTCTCTTTCAACACCAATAACATCAATATGTCACTTGATATGTGGGCTCTCTTCTCTTCCCCACCATCCAGAGTTTCTACTCTCCAAAACAATACCAACCCATGAATTTTTGTCTTTGGATGCGATTCGTTGAAATTACTTTGTAATTTTGCAAGTCTTCTAAATTCTAAAATCTTTTGTTTTAAGAATGAATGAATGATATAGGAAGATATAACATGATTTTCTCATCTTACCACAAGAAAGTAAGCATTTATAAGTACGTATCTTTCTTCATGGTCCATATGCACATGAGAAGTTAAATGATCAGTGTCACACTAACAAGGTATAACTAGATCCGCCATAATAAATGTACGCTAAAATTATAGATTTGATAACACAGAAAGAAATCAATTAGGAAATGTGTATTTAGCAATTTTTCCACATGTAATATTGTGAAGATCAGCAATTCATTTGGTAAAATAATGTCTCAAGTAAACACGAAACGTACACCTTTAGGTGTTTAGCGTGTCTAAATATATGCATGCATCATCAAGTCAGCTTTTGTAGTCTTATTTCTTTTATTTCTTTGTTAACCATGGTTTTCGATCTTTTGCCGACTAGTCCATGTTCCCACCGTTACACAGACTCAAACCAGGTAACCCTCCCTTTTAGAAGATTGGCGTGACCACTTTAAACTTGTTTGCACCTAGTACGAATTAAACTTGAGACCTCACATATTTTAGAGTGATAGTCACAACACCTTTTGCTACTAGTCGAGTCTCGATTGATTTTGTACAACTTGCTTTAGCTCAAACTATTGACTTTTGATTGAATTTTCATTAAACTTCCATAACCGTATACGAGGTGTGCAACCGCACATGACTTCCAAGATTTAGGGCCTCAAAAATGTTTATAACCTTTTATATACTTGACCCTCAAAATTCACTTTCAATAATAATTGTTACGATACATGATTAACACTCTACAGAATCTATTACTCTATTATTGAAGCTAGCTTGTTACAATATATACTAGTATACTACGATCCTTTTTGTTTCGATACTTATTATGATGTATTTTTAATCGTTTAGTTTAGTTGTCGTATAAACTTTTGCACATATATGGCCTCCTATAGCTTAGTTACAGCCTTGTGAAATTCTTGAAAATCATTATTTTGAATTATAGACTTGGTACTGCGGTAGTGTAAAGTTGTAAGTCATAAATATAACTATTACAACTTTTTTGGTTTTTTCATACTGTGTCAAAAATAAGATGAGAATAATGTTACGCCAACACGCCAACTTGTAGTACGAATTGCATGCGTTACTGATATAGTAACAGTGTTACGATAATCAGTTATTTGTGAGTAGTTTTCGGAAAAATCTTGTTGTAAGTTTGTAAACAGACGTACATTACGTAAACAACCACTTCTCTTAGAAAAATATACAAATAATGGGGAGTGTTGATAGTTTTGCTATCCCCACATGATTAAATCTTTGGGAAGCATAATCACATACTGAAACTTTTTCACTTATGATATTTTGTTTACTGTTGCTTTTGCCAAGCTAGTGGAGTAATGAATGCGTCTTATGGATGCAATACTGCTCACGACAATGATCAATAACATTAGTACCATCAAGGCACGCAATTAATGGACGGTTGTCATTGACGATATTTATATAAGGCACGAACAGCTCCATTGTTCTCCACCGCCTCATGTGCCGTTAGTCCGCCAATAGTTCCCTAGCCATTGCATCAACGTTTTTTTTTTTTTTTTTTTTTTTTTGAATCGATGGACATTTTTGGTAGGACTTACAAAAGGGAAGTGATTTGTACACCATTTTTTTTTTTTGTCATCCACCACTAAATTACACCAGTGATGCACACAGTACAACACCGCTATGCATGATTTAGTGGTGGATGAAAAAAAAATAATGTACAAATCACCTCTCCTTACAAAATGTTATTGGTTTTTTGTGGGAGGGTGTTTTAGTTATTGGTGGGGTAATGATGTGGCGCTGAGTTGACAGACAAATAACATGTTGTTATTCGTATCGACTGCCCCTAGCACTCTTAAAGCGAGGGGTATGGTGGCGCCGCCGGTGACGTTTTCGCCACCAGCCCAAAATCATCAAACGTGCACCGTACCGTGTGTGGCACCACGGTCGCTCGCGCCGTGGGTGGCCAGCCCACTCGGTGGCATTTTTTTCTTATATTTTGTGGTGTTTGTTTGTGTTTGTGTTTGTATGTTACGTTTATATATATATATATATATATATATATATATATATATATATATATATATATATATATATATATAATACCTGTTTGTTTAGAGTATTTACATTGTAAGTCTATTTTACATTTTTTTTTACATCGTTAATACTTAATATGTTTGTAATCTTAGTCTCTAAGTTATTATTATTATTATTTTTTTTCTATTAGTTAATCTTATGTGTTTTAATTTTAATTTCATATATCCCTAAATTATGTAAATGGAAGAAAAAAAATGATGACAGCACCACATTTTTTTGTTCCAACGGATACGGCCAGAATGTGATGCCGTGGGATTTCTGGTGCCGTGAAAATTTTTGCTGACGCGACATCACTTTTTGCCCACGGCACGAGCCCGACAGCTCCACCGTACCCAATGTTCTTAGAACAATTATTTCAACTGCGATCTTTACTAAACCGGCATATTATCAGGTATCGTACTCGCCTATTATATGAATGGTTTTCCTGCTTATCAGGTACATCTTTGGTGTATTTAATATGTAACACTTATTTTTCTTTTATATCAAAAAATTATCTAACTAACATTAATTTAACACATAAATTACCATGATTAATTATATTTTGTCATTTAATACACCAAAAGTTTCCATTTCAAAAAACATTAGTATATGTCCACTAGTCACATGTTAGCAAAACCCTTAGGCTACACACAAGGTGATGCATCACCATAACCACAACCCGTCACGCGCCAACCCCACTATTCCGCGAGTAACACAAAACAAGAGAGAAATGGTGAGGAGCATCACCATTCGTGTACCGAGGCAAAGTCATTGTTATCATTATTTATTTGATTTATGACTGTGTGTGGTGTATGTTTGTATAAAGTGAGTATTTTTAATTGTGATGAGAGTAGAGGTAACCATTGTGGTTAAAAGGTGAGGGGAGTGATGATGTGGTGTTCATGTGGCGGTGATGGGTATTGTCTCCATTGTGTCTAATTTTATAAGAATTGATTCCGTGTATATATTTTATTAAAAATGCTTTCAAGTTTCTCGTAGTGAAAATAGCAAAACATATTAGTAATGTTAGAAAATATCAAATGAATTAGCATGTTGGCGAAACTAATTAAGGCGTAAGGTTACCCGTAATAAAAGAGCACCACAACCAACTTCATCACCCCCCACATCAGCTCGCTCGCTCGCTCGCTCTCTCTCTCTCTCTCTCTCTCTCTCTCTCTCTCTCTCTCTCTCTCTCTCTCTCTCTCTCTCTCTCTCTCTCTCTCTCTCTCTCTCTCTCTCTCTCTATCTCTCTCTCTCTCTCTCTCCAAACAACTTTACCACCAAATTAGTGTAATAACTCAATCAACTTCACCATCAGAATATACCACACTTAAACACAAGTATACTCCACAAAAACCATTCAATAAACACACACAGAATACAAACCTCCCATGACTCCGACTTGGGGATGACGGAGTCCTCTTTTTTGTGGTCTTGAACGCGTCTTCGCTGGGTGGGTGTAATGTGGACGCGTCCTCCTTACCCCACGACTCGATCTTCAAGTCCTTATTACGGCAGCTCTAATAGTATAAAGGTCATAAGTTTAAATATATTACCTAGCATGTATGATGAAACTGTCCAAGGACAATGTTGTATCTAAGGTGTTTCTAAGATACCCATAAACAATTTAATCGAGAGTGCAACTCCCACTTTAAACGACCAAAAGATAGGTAGCATGTGTGTGAGTTTATTGTACACCAGTGACAAAACGTTCGTGCTCATGTGAATCAAGTTATAGGTCAATTCCTTTTAACGGATCACCAACGTAGAAGTTTAGATTATAAAAGGGGTAAGACAAGGTGACCCTCTTTCGCCTATCCTTTAAGTTTTAGCAGTGATTGATGAGGCGAAAAGTGAACCGCTTTTAAGGGGTCATTTAAGCCCAGATTCGTGATTATTTGATCAAATATTGCCCTAAATCGTTCCTTTTGTCATTTTAGGTACTTTTGGAGAGAAATCTGGAAAAGGAAACATTTTGAACGTTTTTGGAGCATAAAAGTGAAGAAAACGGCAAAGTCTCAATTTTCCTTGCTGGGAACAGTACGTGACGGCGTTAAGAGTTACAAAAGAGGTGGATGTGGAAAATACACGTGACGATCCAGAGAGTTTTTGTGCATAGGAGATGACGGCGTCACCCAAGGCCGTCATGGTCCAAGTATTAGTGATGGCCCAGAAGAAAATCACACATGACGGCGTCACAAGTGGATCTAGGCAATACGATTTCATTATGGCAGCGAGTTAACGGAGTCACAACTTAATACATGACGCCGTCACCCTGTAAAATCTATATATAGTTTTCCAAATTTCATTCATTAGGTGTGCAACTTTGAGGGAAAAACCCTAGGTCGAATTTTCCAGCTTTTTCAAGGGTTTCAACCCTTTGAATCTTTCATGTTCAATTGGAGATAAGTATTCTTTCAAATCAATCAATATGTCTATGTGTTGTTTGATTATATCTTACGCTTGTCTTCTATTTAACATGCTAGGCTAGATTTCTTTTGTGTTTGCTTAGATGCAGTGAAACCTAGATGTTGATTATGGGTTGATTGTTTGTTTATAATTGTTACGGATGATTGTATTCGATGTTAGGCTTAAGAAAACTGGCAGACTTCCATTGGTAACACGCTTGAACGTCTTAAGAAACATGATCGGAGGTGTACTACGATTTTTGGTTGTATTTAATGCGTAGGAGAATTCTAATAATCCCATGTTAGGAGCTTCTAACGGCTCGACATATGAGTGAAGTAGGATCCTATAGAGTTAGGGAATATTGTACACGGCCCTACGACTAGTATTAAGGAATATGACCTGTCATCCATGCAATTGTAACAAGCTATCAACCTGTAAAAGATATCTAGGGAGTAATGAAACCTAAGTAAACACAACTTTCCTCATTATTGTTACACCACACTAGTATAATTAGTTTTGCTTTCATTTTTGTTATTTTATTTTGATTGCATTTGTAGTTAATTGGGTTATTTGGCTAGCAACTAATTCCGCTCACTCCTTCAAAACCCGAGATTTTACTTGCTTTTATAAAATATAAAAATACAAAAAGAATTATCCCTCACCTCTAGACCTAGTTTAGGAGACTTTCTAATCCTAGCGACACTATTCCTGAGTTGAACGATCAATCCCCCGGTACTTGTCACTATATTATACTACAACGATCAGGTACTGATGAGAGCTCAAACACTCATCATTTTTAGTCAATCTAAACTACAAAAACATTTAAAAACACTCAATAATGCATCAAAATACTGAAAATATTCCAAAAGTGTGTTTTATATGTTTCAGATGCAAAATGAGCAAAAACAGATGAAAAACGTACAAAGTTTGCATAATTGGCAGTTTCAGTCCCCCAACTTTCAAAAATTGGCAAAAATAGTCCCTGAGCACTTATTTTAAAAGAAAAGTCACCAAAGGTCCTTTTGAAATCATAAGTTGTCATATTTAGTCATTTGGTGAAAAAATTGGAAAAGTTTTGAGAATTTACAGTTTGGTCCCTGGAGTTTCAGAAATTGACAGAATTGGTCCTTGGTGGAATAATTTTTGGATAAAAAGTCAACTTTGGTCCTTGGAAATTTAAAAAGTGACACAAATGGTCCTTTGGTGTAAAGTTTGAATGATTTGCACAATTAGTCCCTCAAATTTCAACAATTGACAAATTTGGTCCCTAAAGAACCAAAAGTGAAAAATTGCAACTTTATCCTTGGGTATTTGGTACTTGGCAGGAAAGGACCTTGAAACAAGTTTGAAAAGTGTACATTTTCAGTCCCTTAAGTTTCAGAAAATTACATGAGTGGTCCTTGTGATATTTAATAAACCAAAATGGACCTTTGTTATTGTTTTGACCTATAATCCAAATCCACCACAAATCCAAAACCTGATCCCCCAAGCCCAACTTTCCAAGCCCAATCCACCACCAATAAAATACTCCCTCCCTTTTTATTATCACCCCCAGGTCAAACCTTTGACCATCTTCCACATCACCTCCACTTGGCCTGTAAACACTGCACCTCCATTCCCCCTCCTCACCTTCAGCTCACCATACCCATACCATGTTCCCCCAACTCCACAATACAACCAAGAAGCATTAATTGCCTTGAATCTTTCACAAGTAATCCCCACCTACCAAAACCCATTTTTCCCGCCAAACTTAATTTGAACGGCTCAGATCCATTGAAGCCCATCCAAGGGCTGTGATTGGAGTGGGAAAGAAGGAGAGAAGTACCATGGTCTTTATAAGTCAATGAAAAAGTGAAGAGGAAGCAGTTAGTGTAGTATTAGTTTGTAGTTTAATTTAGCTTATGTCGAATTAGCATAATTTATCTTTCTAAATTGTAATTTCAAGTTTATTAGTATTCCCTTAACTCTTTTGTTATATTTCAAAGTTCTGTAATGCAATTTCAAAGTATCTTAATTTAAATTTAGTTTCTTGTTTAAATTTGGTGAAATTATCATTTTAATATAAAGTTGAAATTAACTGTTTCTTCAATCCCATTACAAGTTAGTTATAAGTTTTCTTGTGCTCAGGAAGGTTTAAACAGGTTTTTAGCTCAAAAATTCCAAAAAGTCAACTGAAGGTCAAACTGCTTATTGTAATAAGTTGTGGGGCTTATTTAGGAAGGTTCATGGATTAATCTTGGTCTGAAAAGCATATAGACTGAATCAGTTGACAAAGGACTCAAGTAAGTCTCTTTTGTGGGTTATCTCAGTCTAGTGCTTATTTGAGCAATTGTCTTGTCATTTGCTAAACTATTTATGTTTTGCCTATTTACAGTGATTTTAGGCTTTTAAATACTTATTATTGCTTATTGTATGTAGTTTGTAGATTATAGGTTCATTGTTTAAGATTTCATCTCATAACTGCTTTTAGTTTGCTTTCTAATACTCATCATTGGTTGCTTGTTTCTACTGCTTATTTAATGTTAAATTTTGTATGGTTAGTTTCATTTAAATTAGTTTCTAATGTCAAAAACAGGTCCAAAAAGGAGTGTTTGGTACAGGGGAGTACCCTGTGCACTTGTGGTGTTTAGTGGCTAAATCTCATCTAGATACATCACAATAGGTTCTATTAGAGTGGTATAATCATAAAAACAGTAGTCTATTAGAGAAAAAGTCAAATTCACCCTTAATCCCCATAATCAGTTTATCTGTTAGGACTAGGGGGAGTCATAAGCTTCAATCTAGCTTAGAATGTGTTTAGGATGCCTCATTTAGGTTTATTTAAGATTAACATAACACATTTCATCAATTATGATCACCCAAATCTCATGAAAGTCAACCTGTGTCATTTTTACAAAAAGTCAAAGTTACCATGGGAAGACAATCTCAAAAGTTCAAGGAATTATTGTGAAATTTATGATTTGATTTAGGCTTTGAAACTTGTTTATACTTATAGTCCCCCACCTTGTCTTTGAAATCCCATCTTCACTTCATTTTTGTGAATTTTTCTGTGGGCCCCATCTTTGCCCAAAGTCAGCTGCAGGGGGTATCACCTCCCCTGTGCAGCAGATCACCACCCCAACACCTCCACTTTGGGAGGTTCCACAGACCTCATAAGTGGGTCCCACATCCCCCTCCTTGGTTCCTTGGACTCCCCTCCTGGCCACCTCTCCACTCCAACCAAACTTTTGAGCTTAATCTCCCTGGGACCCACTTGAAATCATCCTTCAACTTTGTCCCATTTTCAATGTTCACATAAGAAAACCAAGTGCTTAATCTTGCTTATTGGCTTATCCTGTGAGCTTATTTGTTTAAATCTTGCTTAATCATGACCAACAAGCATACTTGAACCAGAATCCACCCTTGTGGACTCCACATAAG
This sequence comes from Artemisia argyi, assembly GCA_030686995.1. Taxonomy (NCBI): domain Eukaryota; kingdom Viridiplantae; phylum Streptophyta; class Magnoliopsida; order Asterales; family Asteraceae; genus Artemisia; species Artemisia argyi. The sequence continues at coordinate 153,576 of JARVZY010002245.1, forward strand.
CTCATTTTAGCTTAATTTATAACTTGGTCAAAGATAGTCAACTGCACAAGCTTTTAAGCTTATTATGGCTTATTTTTAAGTTCTATAAAAGTTGTTTTTACAAAAGTTTAATGTTTTTAGGTATAAAATAGTTTTGTAAAAGAAAATTCCAGAAAAATCAATTTTAAAATAAGTGATAGTTTCTATTTAATTTATCTTTTTTAATTTTCATTTTTAGATTTTTATTAAGTAACTTGCATTTTTATATTTTTCTTAATTTCCTTTTAGCTTAAAGTATTTTCATTAATTTTTCCAGATTTTTATTTTGTCATTTAGTATTAATTAGATTAAATATTAGTTTTATTAATAATTAAATAATAATTAATGTATTAAATAGCATAATTAGTTTTTATAAATTAACACCTAGTTTTTATTTTTTTTTCTAGCTTTTATATACTATAATATAATTTTAGGAATTTTTCTAGAATTTCTACTGTTCATTTTGTAGTTTTTATAATTTATTTAGTTTAATTAGTAATTAATTAATATTTAATATAATAATTAGCAAAATAGTGTAAAAACATATAAAATAAACTTTTTATAATTTTTTAGGATTCCTGTAATGGTTAATTAGATTTATAAAAAAATTCATAATTATCTAGGTCTTTTTAGTATTTTTAATAATTCTAATTAGTTTAATTAGGTAATTAATATTTAATTAGTAATTAATTAATATAAAAATCACAAAAAGACATTTTTAGTTTTAAAATTTGTTTTTAGTTATTTTATAATTTTAGAAATTTAATTTTCATTTTTCTAGCATTAAATTAATGTTATATTGTATTTAAGTATTTTAAATATTAATAATTAGTAATAAATAGTATTTAATTAATATTAAATAAGTAATTAGTGTAAAAATTTATTTTCTTTTTCTAAAAATTTTCTTTTATCCTTTAGTTTGTAAAAAAGTCATTTTCACCCCCTGAGGGTTTTCAGATTTCAGTTTTCACTTTTTTGTTTCGTACGTTCACGTAAATTTAAACTGAACGTACACGTTTTTAGGTTTTAAACGTTTCTGGTTTTTCCTAATTTCCAGTTTTGTTCATATAGCTTATTTAAGCTATTTCCTTGTATAAATCAGTAGTGTAATCAATCTTAAACCCTTTTCTGTCCAAATTCACCCGATCACAGATCCGTTTGAATACAATCCACACCTCGTCGGGATATAACGACCCGGGGAAACACTATATTCCGCGGAGCATTGACTCTAGGCAGTTTGACCTTGTTGACCATCCTTTGGTCAATTTAGGTTGACCGTTCAGAGCCAGCCAAATTTTGGCGCAGCTGCCGGGGAGGCATCAAAGATGGTGGAGGAGAAGATTCTTCACGTAGAGAGTGGTAGCCAAGAAACGATATATAATAAGTGGGTTCCAAAAAAGGTTAATGTTTTCATTTGGAGGGGGTTAAAGGGTAGACTTCCAGTTCGAGGGGAACTTGACAAGAGAGGTATTGACTTGGACTCGCTTCTTTGCCCAAGTTGTGATAGTGTAGTTGAATCGTGTTCTCAGTGCTCAGTGACGTGTACGTGTGAGTTTGTTAAGGTGTGGGATAAGATTTTTAGGTGGTGGAAGGTTGGGGTGTCGATGCTTTTTCCATTGGCGAATTATTAGTTCATAATGGAAACATTGACATTTCTATCCATTCATTTAAGATGTGGCAAGCAGTTATACGGGCGACCGGATATTTTGTGTGGAAAGAGAAAAATAACTGACTTTTAAAAGGAAAAGTTGCTAATGTTAATAAAATTGTTCAAGATGTTCAACTAAAGAGCTACTAGTGAATTGTGAGAAGATTGAAAAAGAAAAATGAGTTGAATCAGAAGCGGTGGTTGTTCGATCATTTAGACTATATTTATTGGTGAACTCCACCAACCAATTGGGACCACAAATCTAATAAATACGTAATATAATATTAATTTTATACGATAGTTGGGAATTGAATGCTCTTAACCGGTCACTTGGTGACTTTCATTTTTTTTGACCCAATCTGCCACATGTCTCTCTATGATAGGCTGTCACATGTCTCCCCATGATAGGCTATACATATTTTCTTTTATCGATATATGAATCTCCCTATTATGTTATGTTGAGTTGTTGATAAATGGTAAAAAAAGTTTATATCGGTTGTATGTGTTGGTTGTTTAGGTGAAGAAATAAGAAAATAATCTATACTACCTTATAATGTATTTATGACACATATATTTAGAAGTATTAAAATGTTTAAGACCAAAAACATTTATTTAATAGGAAAGATGCATACACATATATTTAAAAGCCTAGAAATTTAGGTGTTTTTAAAAAGTATTGTTTGTTACAAGTATAGCTTTCAATGCTTGTAATTTTTTAAAACATACAAGAAAAGAAGCATAATGTACATCACCACTTTAATTCACATAATTCAGACTTACAAGACAAAAAACATATTGTACACCACTTTAATGCACATATTAAAAAAAATTAATGTTATTTAATGTAGTCAATTAATTAACTGGTTAATAAATACAATTAATACAGTTATTAAAACACCCCTTACATAAGAAATACAAATTATCAAGCATATTGTACAACTAAATTAAACACAATTCCTTCATTAAATGTAACTAACACAAATAATAAAGCATATTATACACATATTCAAGCCCGAACGGGTAACGGGCCAAATGGGCTTGAGCCCGAACGAGTGCGGGCCAAACGGGCTCGAGCCCGAACGAGTGCCGGCCAAACGGGCTCGAGCCCGAATGAGCACGGGTTAAACGAAATTCTTGATATCCATAAATTTGATTTCAAAAAGAACATAATAAACTAAAATACATGATTCACCGGAAAATTTAATTTGATGGTACCCGCCGCTAATATATTAATGAGAGGATTGGGTTGTGAGTGATTGTTGATAAAAAAGTTCTGAAAATGTCGTCTCAATAATGGCTTCAAGTTTTGAGTCGACAATATTTGGGTTGGTTCTCAGCTTAGTGGGCACGGTTATGATATTATTCCTCGTGTTTGTTTACTGATGATTCTGCTGAGTTTGTTACAGCTGGTGTTTGGTTACTGTTTGGTTTCAGCTCAGTGCTTGGTTACTGCTGTATCTGCTCCAGTTTCGTTGAGTATCTGTCCTGTTGTCGTCTTTGAGAGGTGGTCTGGCGTCTTCTGTCGTTCCCCTCTATGAATTGAAGTGGTGTTTTTCTTGTTTGGTCTTTTCTATTGTCTAGCTGTGTTTTTCCTTTGGTTGTGTTTGCTGTAGTTACTTTAGTTTTTGGTTGGGGTCCCCATTATGTTTAATTGCTTCTAAGAGTAGTGGGCTCCAAGTTCTTTTGTTTTATGTTTGTTTGGTTGTTTCTTTGTAATATATTGGCCTTCTAAAAAAAAGTTATGGGTCAATTGAGTTTGCGAATGTATTTGTTATGTGTCAAGTGTCAACTGATTCCATCATAGTTTTTCTATTTTTCTCTTTTTCTCATGAAAGATTCATCAGTCGCAATCCTCCTAAATCTGGTTTGTGTCCTATCGGTACCAAAGATTTCCATCAAGTATAAGTTGTGGGTTCAAGCCTATAAGTTACATATATATGTGCGTATTCGCCCTCAGGAAGAAAATACTGTCTTGTAAATTGCACCACGTCACCAAAAGTATAACTTTAACTCATATAAGTGCATAACAAGAGGTTCAAATAATATAACATAAAGAATAATATCGGTCTCAAGTCACGTGAACATGAATATCGACCGATATCTTAGCTAGTACTACGTAGGTTCCTGGACTAACTTGAAAAGACAGAAGGCATTTACATAATCCTTAAATTGCTTGCATTCATTTATTTAAGAGTTTAGTACAATATGAGTTTACATTATCTATACTACCTTATAATGTATTTAGGACATCTATATTTAGAAGTCTTAAAATGTTTAAGACCAAAAACATTTCTTTAATAGGAAGGATGCATCTACACCACTTTAATGCACATAATTTTCAGACTTACAAGACAATAAGCATAGTGTACAGCACTTTAATGCACATATTAAAAAAAACACCACATTGATGATATTTAATGCAGTCAATTAATTAATTAATCAATAAATACAATTATTAAAACACCCCTTACATCACAAATACAAATTATCAAGCATATTGTACAACCAAATTACACATAATTCCTACATTAAATGTCACTAATACAAATAATGAAGCACATTATACAAATATTCAGGCCTGAACGGGCAACGGGCCAAATGGGCTTGAGCCCGAACGAGTGCGGGCCAAACAGGCTCAAGCCCGAACGGGCACGGCCTAAACGAAATTCTTGATATCCGTAAATTTATTGTCAAAATAACATGATAAACTAAAATACATGATTCACCGGAAATTTTAATTTTAGGGTACCCGCCGCTGCAACGCGTGGGTACCCTGCTAGTATATACAATATGTAGAAGGAACAATTATACGGCATTTGCTAGTCGATCTAGACAGTTTCCGGTGCTATTTTGGCAAAATCAAGTGTTTTCTTGCCTTGTAGCTTGTTGGTTACATAGTGCCTACTATACTCTCCATGGTTGTATCTTCTATACTTGCTAGGACTTCTCTCATCCACCATTTCTGGCATTGGACCAATCTCTATATCATAACTCGGAGCATAGAATGTAACGATGGATAAACGGTCTTTCTGTTTGTGTGTTACCGCTCTGTGTTCTGAGCTCTTGTATCTCCCATTCGTCAAAACCTGTTGACAAAATTAAGTACAAGTTTTGAGTAACTTTTGGGTTGAATCTGTTTTAGCATACTTTAAAGTTGATTATGATGACAAAAAGTAAGACTTTCAAAAAATAATATTGAGAGTTTACCTCTATGGTGTCTCCAATGTTAATCACAAGTGCGTTTGGAACAGGTTGGACGGGAACCCATGTATTGTTTTTGAGTATTTGTAGACCCACAGCGTTACCCTTTCCCTGTTGCAACACTGTGAGAGCGCTTCCATCCGAATGGGGACTTAAACCCAATACAAGGTCCGGTCTAGGACATGCTGGGTAGTAGTTCATCCTAATTGCTTGCACGCTTTCCCGAAACATCTCTTCAAAAACATTGCCATTCAGACCGAGGCTTAACGCTATAAATTGTAAAAGATGTTTACATAGCTTTCTTATCTCTGTCGAGTAAGTCTCTACGGTGTCACTGTAGAACATAAACGTTAGTAAAAAACTTACGTACCGCACAATAGGTATACAATGTTCAAAGTTCAAACCATTCAATTATTTGATTTATTGAATAATGTCAAGATCTATAAAACGTGGTATATATTGGCATAAAGTGTAATGCATTTGTTGTGGAAAAGTTTCAGATTTTCAATGGCTTCTTGTATAATGTCAATATATGCATGTTAAAAGTTTGATCTCTAGCTCAAAGTCAAACAATCTTTCTTAAGTGGACCCTTACCCAAACATTGGTGGGTTGGTTGGCCATAGTTTTGGGTTTCTTATGGAGTGTGGCACTAAACCTAGAGCAAACATATTGCACCAATCTAGCTTTTGATCTTCTGAGAACACAAAAGCTTGACCATATCCCTGAACTGTTCCTGGTGCCATTGGATACTTTTGTTTCTCTTCAACTGGAAGCATGAAGAATTCCATAGCCACTTTTTCTATCTTATCTAGCAGATCCAAATTAATCTCATGGTTTATCACCTGCAAAAAGATGAGCGTGCGATTAAATAGCAGCAATATGCCTGGTCGTGACTCGTGACTCGTGTGTTCAAGTCCCAACAAGTTGTGTGTGATGATGGGTATGTGAGTCTGCGGTTAAAAAAAGTGCTTTAATAGCAGGTCTAAACAATAAAATAGTTTATGTACTTCACATATACTAGGGTGCACAAAAAACTTAAAAAAATTGCCAACAAAAAGACACTTTTTATTTCATGGCGTAACTTCATTTGTCTACCTGAAAAAAACCCCACTCCTCGCAAGAAGCAGAAAGCTTCAAGATTTCATGGTGAAATTCTTCTTTGTTTCCTTTCATAAGTTTTGCAAGATCAATGACGGGTATACTACTAGAAAACGGTAAAGGGGTTATGGGTAGCATCGGTCTCTCAGACAAATCACGGACAAATCTATTTGGAATTTTGGTTTTTTGGGACTTTTTGAGTTCCTGAACGTCGTCTATTTGGCCTACGTTAAGTGGGAATTCAAGAACTGGAGCCATGGTTATAAGAAGTTTATAAGATGTGTTTAACAAATGAATTCTAATGACTATTGGGCTCTATACAATGCAAGTATTTATAGGAAAACAAGGCATGATATTGTTGAGCACTTTTTTAGAAGTCCACAGTAGAATGCATGTGGAATGACGTATTGGCCCATGCTTTGCACTTTAAAGATTTCATAAACACCTTTATTTTGATTCCTAACTGGTTCCAATTTCAAGTGCTGTAGGACTACATAAACATTATAAAATGATTTCTAAAAGGTTTTTGTCATTAAGGGGTATGGGACATTTGTAGATGCAAGTTGATGTCACCATTTAAGTGGACCAAATCTAGTGTGATTGTCATCATCGATTAGTTTCTCCTTTTTCTCCACATTGGTGATCAACAAGCCGTATAAATCACATATACATTCAATTATTTATTTGTTATAGTTCTAAAGATTGCTTAATAATAGATATTTAGGGTATGTTGAGCGGAATGAGCTCAAGCTAGATTGGGGGCTGAGGCTAAATGGGTTTTTTTATTCAAACTATAATAAAGAGCTGGAGCTGGCAGAAAGGGCAATTGTTAGAGAGATTGATTCAGACGGGGCATCAGAATCATTTTTGAGGGATTGCAGAAGTGCTTTCGAAAAGCCAAGATGTAAAAATAGGAGGTATTATTATTGATTGTGTCTTGTGTCTAAATAATAAAGATTGCCTATGTATCTATAATAAATACATAGTTTAATGAACAATAATGGAAGCCCTTGAACAATAATGGAAGCCCTAAAACTAATAAACCCAAACCCACAATTAGGATTGAGCCAACTAACCTAGTTATCTAATACTCCCTCGCAGATTGAACGACAGACTTTCAAACGGACAAACTGGAACTGTTAGGTCACCATATTGATATAAACCAAGTATTGAGAGAGAGAGAGAGAGAGAGAGAGAGAGAGAGAGAGAGAGAGAGAGAGAGAAGGGGAGAGGGAGGGTGAGAGAGGGAGAGGAAGAGGAGGAGAGAGAGAGGGAGAGAGAGAGGGGGGGGAGGGGGAGAGAGAGCGAGAGAGAGAGAGAGAGATATATGGTATGATTAATCAAATATGATAAATAGAGAGACAAAGTGTAACTAGCATAAATGAATAACCAACACCTTCATATGAAGGTTACGTGTAGTATTTATAGGACAAGGGAGCTAGGACAACACCCTTATGTATCTTCTAGAATCATAAGGCACGGTCAATGGGCCTTTTACGAAGGTCCAGTCATAATAACTAACATAAAGGCCTAGATTAGACAACAGCATGAACTAATAACGACCTATTACATATATTATGATCGACACTTTTGAACATTAGACGTGATCCTAACAATCTCCCCTTAAGGGTTGATCATTATAGGTCGTTTGAATTCATGAACTTCTTTGGCTTGTCGTCACATTAATCTTTAATCTTTGTTCTTTGCTCTTGTTTTTGTGATGTTATGTTGGTTTCGTCTTGCCTTCATCAACGACTTTAACTCTGTTGTACGTCTTTACGTCTTTTTCCGACATGCTCAAACTTCTTGTTAAACTTTTAATCTCCATTATCCACGCTTCCGGTTGTAGATCGCATTTGAGGCAAACCTATAACCAAAGATTGAATTCAATCTTTTGGTACCTATTGTTTCCTGTATCCACCATGGTTTGCATGAAACGCGCCCAAGTTAAACATCCTTGGGTCTTGAAGCAAGACACTAAGTGTCTCAAGACCATAGTTTGAAAATAGACCAAGGGTTGTTTGAAAAATTATTTTGATTTTAAAATCTTGGTCCAAAGTTATGTTGGTTGTGAGGTCTAAAAAATCTTTGGTTTTGGTAGGAGTTGTCTCTTCTTTGGTATGTGTTGTATGATGACCTTTGATTGTTATAAAAACCTCTTCTAGGTTTAGGTTGGTTTTGATGGAAAGAAGGTCTCATATTTGAAGTAGGTAAAAAAGGTCTCGGGTTAGCTCAAGTTTGTGTGTAACCAAGTCCATTATGTGAAACCGGTTTGTAAACTTGTTTTGTGGTTTCATTTATTGTAGTGGATGTTTGGTTACCTAGAGTATTTGCAAAACGAGCATGAGGAACATCGGGTTTTGATTTAACATTTGAAAGTTTGTCGAACCGGTATTGTTCTTGGTGCGTTGGCCAGCGTGTGGGCACTGCATCAAGCACGTCATTTTCAAGGTTTCCAT
>JARVZY010000289.1:0-32565 GCA_030686995.1 Artemisia argyi
TAACTTGGTTCATAACAATACGTTGAACGGTTATGGTTATAACAAATTTCGAGATTGATCTTAACCAATCAATCTGCCAATTCGTGACGATCGTTATCTATCAAAAATGCAATTTAGTTACAAGTCAAAGTCTAAGTTTACTTATAAAAGTCAAATTATTCAATGAAACACGATAACTAAAAGTCGAGTTGGTCCCTTTTGCCGCCCTAACCACTCTCTGATATACATGTTCATCGTTCCACAAACAAAATAAAACAACTTGCTCGATAATTTAATTTAGTTATTGATTTTCATTGAATATTCAAATTTATACATCAATTTCTGTTTTTATTTAGAAATGAAACGATTTAAAACAGGTGGCCAGGAGCAAAACCTCTAATTTATTCGACACCCGCGTTCTTTCAATATTTTCTTCTTATAAACACTTTTTAGTCACGATAAAAAGTCAAGGATGGTCACTTTCATCTACTCACGGGTCACGATATAAGAATATGATCGAGCCTTAACAAGAATCGTTGCAACTCTTTTCATTAGTGAAAATAAAACGTATATCTATTAGATTAAGAGATCGACTTTAATCAAAAGATATATGAAAAAACAATTCACCTCGAGTGAAACTTAAAGGCATATTGTTTTACAGTAATATTTATTTTCACATTTCTCTCCGCTTAACTTACCATGTTTTTTTTTTTTTGTGAATGTTGAATTTTATAAAAGAGCTAAAAAATTACTGCAAAGAAACAAGATAAAGATTTTTAAATTAATTTACCCAACTAAAATAATCTTTACATCTAAATCTACACCAATAAAAAGAACAAGCGACTATATCATCGAGAAGACCGGCTTTCAAAGGAGGATCTGAACCAAAAAGAAACTTGTTACAAAAATTGCAAACAAACCAACACATGATATAGCAAACTCCTCCGGCAACTGTTTAAGGTAAAAATGCATTCGAAGATTCAAAATCCAATCCACCCATTCCTCGAACGAAAAAACCTCCACGAAGATGCTATCCCACCAAAAAGCAATCTTATGATAAAGCTCTATCACCATCGAATATGCAAAAAATATGTGCCTAGTAGATTCCATCGCCTTGCCACAATTTGGAAAAAAGGATATAATCTATCTTCGTACCTTTACGAGAGATATTGAGCCTAGCAGGTAAACAATCCAATCTAACTTTCCATGCATGAACATTAACCTTTATAGGCATTGCGTTAATTCGACGAGTTTTGGATGAAACCTCCGACAACTATCATCTAACCGAAGCCACAGAATACTCACCTGACCCCTCCAATGACCACAACTATCTATCTTGCATGCCACGAAGAAGAGTGCCCTCCACGATAGCACACATCTCAGACAACTGAGCTTGCTCAGCGCCACCTCTCAGAGAACGCCGTAAAGAATAACCCATATCAACATGTGACAACTTCGAAGCAACAAAAATATTTTTTACAGACTCCAAAAAATACACTGTAAGACACAACGTTATAAACGCAACATCCCCTCCAAACATCCTCTCAAAATAAAGTATCAGCCCCGTTTTTTTTTTTTTTTTTTAACATAATTTAACAAATTGATACCTTTTTTCTTAAGATGGGCCACATCTCGAACGATGTCTAACCAAATAGACGTATGTGAAGGAATCGATCCTTGACAAAGATTGTCATTCGATTCTTGACAACTTATCATGTTCACTAGAATATCATAAATCTCAAATTATATTTCCCTGAATAAAAAATACTAACATAACTCTTTTTTTTATTAGGACTCAAACATATAATCTATTTTTAAATAGCTATACTTTTTTCTTGAGAAAAAGCTACAAACATTTTACGTTAAAAAGTAACACTGATTCATGATGATAAAGGAACAAAGATAATGTTAGTTTATTATTTGGGTGGATTTGAAAATAATTGTTATGACGACACGGTGTTTTATGTGGTAGTGAATGTTCATGAACTGGATTTCCTCACGTGGTTCCGGACTTCCGGTCACAGGACTCGTTTAGTGATTTTAATACTAGTTTGAGAAAATAATAAAAATACTCTTATAAACATAGGGATCATACTTACTGATTACAATCGGTTTCGTCTTTGCAAAATCGTGATCAAAATATCAGATCGAGATCTTGATCTTAAAATCCTATTATAGTGTTGTTTTCTTAATAATTGTTGTAAAATTATGCAAATTTACATAATATATTTTCAAAGCTCGAAGTTGCATATATATCAAACTTAAATTTATAATTGCGTATATATTATTTTTAAGTTTTCAAATGTCATATATATCCAAATAATCATTTTATCAATGTTAAAAATCCAAAATACATTTAAGCATAAAATGTCTATTATACTCTTCTCTTCAACATTATAAAAAGGGCGGGTCATAACTGCTGTCAACAAATAAGTTTTCTTCAGAGGGATTATATATATATATATATATATATATATATATATATATATATATATATATATATATATATATATATATATATATATATATATATATGTGTGTGTGTGTGTGTGTGTGTGTGTGTGTGTGTGGAGACTTTCTTACGAGAACTATTTTATCCGCGAGAACTGAAAGAACCACCAAAAACATATATGCACGCTTTTTAAAATAAAATAAAAATACATGCAAATCATCAATAATCGTAAGTATCCACCTATGTTTTTCAATATCATCATGAATTCATCATCTTTTTTCACAAAAACCTTACACACTACCGCAATATTGTCGTTGCACGCCTTATAAGAACATACATGCACACCTTCAAAGAAAAATTTTGTATTTCTGATTTCTTATCAAATTCTTTAGAACAATTATGTTAATATCCGAATTGAATATGAAACTTCTTATTTGTGAAAAAGAAAAGAGAAGTGTTGGGTTGTCTAATAGGGTTCTTCCTCCACTAGTTAATACTTTAAGGGGGTTCCATGAATCTAGGAACTTTTGCTTGCATTGTCTTATTTGGTCTACGTACCGGAAGTGAGAACATTCGGGCTTTTTTAAAACATATATGTTGTTTTTCGAACATATTTTCAAAACTATAATTATTGAAGGCGTGCATGTATGTTTCTTTGTGATTCTCTCAGTTCTCGCAGATAAGATGTTTCTTGCAAGAAAGTCTCACTATATATATATATATATATATATATATATATATATATATATATATATATATATATAATATTTACATTTTCCACTTTTTAAGATGTTGAATTATACATGATGCACCTTTTGCTAATGCTACAACAGCAGATAAGTTCTTTGTTGTTTTGCAGCAGGGATTTGCTGTTTTGCAGCAAGGATCATTAAGCATTATAAAAATACTCCTCCATCAGATCCCTCTTTCCGTACTTGACGATGAATATAAGGACTATGGTATACAAACTCTCCCTATATTATCACATCAGGGGGTTTGGTCAAACCGTACAACCCGCAATGCACACCGTCCAAGCCGGTGATGCATCAAATAATTGGATACCCTCCCTATGGGAGGGTGTGGATAACTCAGCCCTGAATATAATTCTTTTAGTTGTGTCCTTTGGGTGACAATTTACATGTGCTATATCTTCCCGTACATGTTCTGTTAGTTTTTGTAGAAATGTGTCATGTGAGTGATGATTTTTCATTTGAACGAGTGATCTGATTATACTCGATTTGATTCAAACGCGTAACATCCAGCTGTCTTCTGAACTTTGATATAGTAGCTCGACCCTTTTTCAATTTCACCAGAAGCGTCATTTCCCTTATAAATTTCATTTTGTGTGTGTCATATTTATAGTCTTGTAGCATTTGGATTAAGAAAAAGACTAATTATATCTTCTTTACTCTATTGCCATGTTAAAAACACAGACTTAAAACATCAAATAATAAAATAAACGTCTTTATTCATATCATACAAAACCCATACTTAAGATATCAAACGAAATTAAAAGGGTGTTTGTTTCAGTTTATATGTGGGCTTATGAACTTATTTGATTTCAGCTTATATAACATAAGCTCCAATTTTCCGGCTTATTTTGAGACTTGTGAGATTATATAAGTTTATTACGATATAATAAATTTATATAAGCCCATAAGTCTTAATATAAGCCACAAAATTGAGGTTTATGTTATATAAGCCGAAATCAAATAAGCCCATAAGCCCACATATAAGCCGAAACAAACTCCCCCTAACATAACGTTTATACTCTTAGTGAGATTATAGGGGCGCCTAGTGTACTTCTTGTGCTATAAAATACAGAATGTAAGAAAAGCAATAAATATCTCACACAATAAATCTTTTTATTAAACAAACCTTTATGCTTCTTCTAAAAAAAACCTCTAAATAATGTTATAAGCCCTTTATATGTTCATATGGATGAGAAGGTCATATTGGCAAGATTCTTCAGATTAACTGGCCATATTTGTTTTCGGTTTCTGGCCCATAATACCTTCGAAAGAAGCCCATATACTTGTTGTGTAGGATGAAAAAAATCCCAGAAAAAGTACTCATTTGGGTTCGAACACATCTTGTAGTCTTTGAACCCACATTGCAACTCTCCATTCAGGGATCCAGCCCCACAACATGCCCCACTTACATTGGAAAACCCTAGTAAAAAAGACAAGAAGATATGTATTATATATGAGTCGGGTAAATTAGCTTAGCATGTATATGTAAAACTATAAAATATGCAAAGTTGAACATTGTCCGAATGGTGTATGTAAAACTATAAATGTCGTCTTATGTGATTGCATATTAACTTGCCAGATCATTAAATATAAAACAAAAAAAAGAGTTTATACGATAGCAAATTAACTAGTCATTAAAATAAGGAGTCTAATATGAGAAGATGTTAAAGAAAATGTACCGTAACGTTTTGGGTTAGCACGAAATTTTTGTACAGTATTTTACACCACTGCATAAACACTGATTGCTCCAGGGTATTTTGTAGGTATACTTTTTATGAAAAGTTCCAATCCTTCATTATACTGTTTAGCCATGAGGTTCATCCTTCCCATGCAACGGTCAGTAGGTGCACCCCGTATGATGACTCTCCCAGGAATACACCCGAGTGGCCCTATTGTGAAAAAGACAAACTTGCGAGCTCCAACCTTGTAGGTTTTGTCAACAAAGAGAGATAGTTCTTTCAACATTGTAACTACATATTGTTGAGGGGTTAGTTTTGACGCGCCAGGTAATAGGAAATAGCTAAAAATGTCATTTGAACCCGAGGCTATAAAAATAAGGGATTTCATGATTTGATTCTTGTGTAAATGCTTTTGATCGATTAAGGCTTGGAATTGTTGTAGTTGTTCGTGGATTGGCGTCACCTCCTGCCCATCAAAGCATGGCACAAACAAAATGATGGTATAAATGCATTGTTAAAGTAGTTCACATTTAACACTGTACCATGGACATAAAACAAAATCTCTAAGTTCCTGTAGCTAAAACCTATGCCCCTACTTTTGTGTTGTTCCATTTTGCAAACTTTTCAGTTCTCTTTTGTGTGACCCAATACAAACAATGCTAACACTAAACACAAATAATGAGTTTGAGTACAATACAAATAATGCTAAATGGTCAAATGGGTATGACCCAATACAAACAATGCTAACACTAAATACTAGTCCATTAACAACCCCCGCAATTGGAGTCATACGGGCATAGCCCAATACTAGTCATCAAACATGGTGGACGGGTGACCCTTAGTGAATATATCGGTATACTGATAGCGTGATGGAACATGCAAAACGTGAACCTGTCCTATACCAACCCAATCTCAAACAAAGTTAATGTCAATATCAATATGCTTCGTGTGTTAATGCTGCACGGGATTGAAAAATAAATAAACCGCACTGACATTATCGCAGAAAACAATAGTGGCAGAATGTAGAGGAGAGGGAAGCTCACTAAGAAGATTCTGTAACCAGGACATCTCAACCACTGCATTGGCAACATCACGAAACTCAGCCTCGACACTAGAACGAGACATAGTGTACTGCCACTTAGATGACAAAGACAATAAATTGTTGCCAAGAAAAACACTTTAACCTGAAGTAGAACGACGAGTAGTTAGGCAACCTGCCCAATCAGCATCCGAATAGGAAACTAGTAAAGATGCCGAGGAAGAATACAACTGAAGACGAGAATCCAAAGTGTCGCGAACATAACATAAGCTCCTCTTAAGAGCACAAAGATGAGGCTCCCGAGGATCATGCATATAGAAACAAACCTTCTGAACTACATAAGACAAATTAGGTTTAGTGAAAGTGAGATACTGTAAAGCCCCAGCAAGACTCCTATAGATAGTCGGATCAACGACCAGAGTGCCATCAGCCCCTAACTTGGACTCCGTATCAACAAGATTCCTACATGAATGACAATTAAGCATACTAGTGCGCTCAAGACCTCCGTTGCATAGTTTTTCAGGCAAAGAAACGTCCCCTTGGTGGTGTGGGTGACAGAGATGCCCATTAAATAGTTCAACGGACCAAGATTAGTCATTGAAAACTCCGGATGTAAAGAAGCTACACTCCTTTGTAATAAGGTTGTAGATGAAGCTATCAGCAACATATCATCCACATTTAGTAATAAATAAGCAACATAGAAACCCATTTTATAAAAAAAATATATAAAAAAAGGGACGAGTCACATCTGTTGTGAGAAAACCAATACAAGTAGCATAACTCATAAACCGCTGAAAGTAGACACGGGGTGCCTCTTTAAGGCCATATAACGACCATTGAAGAAGACAAACCTTATCAAGACGCGGATGATCCAGAAAACCAGGAGGCTGATGCATATTAGATAAAGTACCATGGATAAGAACATTCTTGACATCAAGCTGATGAACAAGCCAATACCGAGGAGTAGTGAGACTGAGAACCGTCCTAATAGTGGTTGGTTTAACAACCGGGCTAAATGTCTCATCATAATTAACACCTAACTATTGACGAGCCTTGTACCTGCTTAAAGATCCATCGGCAAAATACTTGTCCTTAAACAAACACATAGAACGAACAATCTTCGTGTCAGGTGGTTGTGGCAAAAGAACACAAGTATTATTCGTAACTAAAGCATTGTATTCGTTAAACATAGCATATTGCCAATTAGGATCTTTGATTACATGAGTGTATGACTTTGGAACGGGAGAAATGGTAGACACATGAAAATTATAATGAGGATTCTTTTTATTAGCACCAACATGAAAATGCATGACCATGGGATGAGTTGAGGTTGGGTTTGGATGAGGATTAGGCACGACTGGATTAGGCACAAGAGGAGGTGGTGGGTTGGGTTGGACAGGTGGTGTTGGGCCGGTAGTAACCGGTGTGATGTTTGGGTCGGTGGTAGGAGGGATATGAGTAGTTGGTCCGTGAGTAACTGGTCTGGGGAGTGGGCCAATGGTATGGGGGAGGGGAGTTGGGCCATTGGGTTGGACAGGTGGTGTCGGGCCGGTGGTATTTAGAATAGGAGTTGGTCGTTGTTGGAGAATATGACGAGCGATAAGGTTTGGAGCGATGTCCAAAAAGGTGTAAGAAGGGGCATTATTAGATGTGACGGACCCGAATGGAAAAATGGTCTCATTAAAGGTGACATGACGTGAAGTGATGATTTTGTTGGTGAAAAAGTTAAGGCAACGAAAACCGCCAAAGAAAATACATGGAGTAGAGCGTGGGCCAAGTTTATGATTGGTGTCAATGTGGGCATAATACAAACAACCAAAGACACGTAATGACGTGTAGTTGGGTTTTGTGTTATATAGGCAAAAGTGAGGCGTGTTGTTATTTACGGCGGTGGATAATAAAATATTTAAGAGGTAGGTGGCCATGTTAAGGGTTTCGACCCAAAAGCTAAGTGGAGGATGAGCTTGAAAAAGTAAGGTACACATAAGATTGTTTATTGTCCGAACCATATGTTTGGATTTACCATTTTTGAGAGGTACAGGGGCACGAGAAACGTGTGACGTGTTTGGTAAATAATCGGTGAAATATGATGTTATCAAACTCACCACCATGCTCACATTGAAAAACTTTAATTTCCTTAGTTAGTTGAGTTTTTACAAGAGAATGAAATTCAACAAACTTAGCAAAAGTGTCAGATTTGTTACACAAAGGATATACTCACAAGTAATGAGAATAATGGTAAAAAAAAAAAAAAAAAAAAAGTATTTAATACCACTTTGACTCAGAAGTGAGAAAGTCCACAAATCCGCATATACAATATCAAAAGCAAAAATTAACTACTCCCTTCGTCTCAAAATTATTGTCAGAAAACAATAATTACAAAGTTTAATAAAAGTGAGTCCACTTTTGTTTTCAACCACTCAAAGAGAATATTGCTCTACTATATTTTCTAGTTTTTACTTAAAAAGGAAAGTGGACAATTAATTTGAGACATCTCAAAATGGAAATGTGGACAATAATTTTGAGATAGAGGTAGTACAATATTAGAAACAAAATGGAAGCCTCACATGCTTGCCAGGTGGACAAGCATGACAAAGGTGGGGAGACTTCACTTTATTACACCAATAGCATTATAGAGAGTAAAGAACGTAACACTTCATTTTACAGATGTCCAGGTCGTTAGTGTCACGTGTTATGAAAAGCAAGAAAATCTTGTGGGTAGGATGTAGGCGAGGTGACAGGATGTAGGTCTCCGATGCTATCACAGCAGAGAAAAATTTTCGAGTCAAATAGTCTTTCATAGGAAAACAAAACTCATCAAATTCAATTGAACTTTGTTGTCGGGTAAATTGACGAACAAAGATTAATTTTTTTTTTTACAATATGAGGACTAACTAAAACATTATAAAAGTGAAGAGGACGGTGAGGATAGACGTGCAATTAGTGTTTGCCATATTGATGGTGAGTGGTACATAGGAGTTATTATTAGTCTTGAATGTAGCGACTGTTGGCTGATTGGTGCTTCTGAAGGTAGTGAATGGTGGTGTTGATTGTTACGGGTGAAACAATTAAAAGGGTTTAGACCAATCGCAAGTAAGGTTAAACTGACAAAGGGAAAACAATAACAATCGGTCAAATTAAACCGATTATAAACAAAGGAAAAAATAATTGTTGACACAATTTTTGTAACTTTTCTTTGAATAACGAGTTTAAGTACAATATAAATAATGCTAAATAGTCAAACGATGTTAACCTAATACAAACACTGTTAACACTAAATACCAGTTCAATAACATAATCAAGGGAAGACGACTTTAGAGCCAAAGGTGTACATGCTAAAACTGGCAAATAGGGTTCATGATCGGCAACTACATGTTTATAAATAGAAAACATGCAATACGTACCTTTGCTATTTTTGACATTGTTCAAATAAAGATTGCTATACTTTATATAGTATAAAATTTGCTATTTTTAGGAAATTGACAACATCATGAGCGCATACGAAAATGGTTAGGATGCAGAGATCATTTGGGCATTTAAGTTTCTTTTAATTAAATTAGTTCATCTATAGTAATTTGAGGAAAAAAAACTTTGATCACGTATATATAACTTGGTTTTGCATAATAAAAGCATAATTATCTAACTTGTAAAGTAAGAGGGTCGCTCATACCACTTCCCTGTTTGTATCCCGCAAAAGCCCACTTCCAGCGCTGGCAAAGTTGATTCCGTTGGGCGGAAAACGATTCCGGCCATTTGCTAATTCTCGATATATCTCTTGGTATGGTCTTTGGAACTTAATGTTCAAATATTGAGCTGCATATTTTCCCCGCCACAAATTAGAATTAATTAAAAACATTACATAAAGGTGCTAATTTATATTATTCTATTTCTCATGTTTACCATAAAAACTACTCCAATATATGTTTAAGTGTGTAGAAAGAGACAAGACTTACAAATGAAATCTGCTAGGGTTCGACCATTAGTGAACCGTCCAGTGGGATGGTGAAAGTAGCTCAAACCATAAGGTGTGAAGTTGGCTTGAAAGATGCAATTCTTGATGAAGCGATTGTTACCCGAATCAAGTTGGGAGTCACCGAATATGATAATCGACTTTATTTGTCCATCGACTGATGCAAAAACCATAAGCAATAGAATTATGGAAAAGAGAAATTGTGGTAATCGCTTCACCATCTTGATCACACTCTGGTGCCAAATATGCTACGGAGGATGTGATCGAAGCTAAATAGAGTTGAAGTTGTAAAAAAACTCATTTACCAGAATGAACTTTATATGAAGTGGTTTTACGAAAATGAACTCTTTTTACATGTTTTACGAGAATGACCAATATATGTCACTATCAAACTTGTGAGGCTTATGTCACTGTCAACCAACCTTGTGAGACTTTTCAACCAACCTTGATACTCTACATCTGTTAATCCGTGTCTAAAAGTAAAAACAAAATACTCCTTAGAAAAGAAACCAAAGAATGAAAAGTCAAGAATGAAACATTGCATTGCATTGAAATTATAATTATTTTCTTTTATTTACTCCTAGTCCCTAGACACACATCTCTCTCTCCTCTCTTTCTTTATGTCATGTTCTTCAACTTCTTCTTCTCCATGTCATGTTCTTCACCAACAGTCTTTACAACCAGCCAACCACCATGGCTTCTTCACCATTTTAACAAAACAAAACCTGCTTTGCATCATAAGAAACGTGAAGAAAAAAAAAAAAAGAAAAATGCCCAAACGGAAGAAAAAAACGAATAACGTGAGCCAGTCCATCAACTCATGTCAAACCCACCTCGCCTGTCACCAAGACCTCGCATAGGAACTCGCGTAAGACTGCATAGGACCTCCCTCTGCATGGCCTCGCGTAGCTAGGACCTCACATATGGTGCTAGGACCTCGTGTAGCTAGGACCTCGCCTTAAGACTGCTGCATCACCCTAAGACCTCGCGTATTTCCTCGCACCTCACATCGCATATAACCTCGCGTTAGTCACAGTCTTCTCGACCTCACCTCGCATATGGCCTCGCATATGACCTCGCGTGGACCTATGACCTCGCACATGACCTCGTGTATGGCCTCGCATATGATTTCGTCATAGTCTTCTCGACCTCACCTCGCATATGGCCTCGCATATGACCTCGCTGTTAGAGTTAGACAATCAAAGTACACATATTTGCGGAAGCTAGGATCAAGTATAACACATAAGATTAACTAAAACATAAATAGGAACGTACCGTGGTGATTCTAGCCCGAACAAGAATCAAATAAGCAAATCTTGAATTAATTGATGAACCCTAATTAGGGTTTATGAATCAATGATCAATCCCTTACCTTTTTATTGATCGATTCCTTGATAACAACTATAGTGAGTTGTTACCTCGTTCTTGTACACACAAACTAATACCGAATCAAATTAATTGCAAGATTAAACACAAGAGTTGTTTTGGAAAAACCAAAATCGAAATCCCTAAGGGTTTAGGGATGTTCGATCAGCAAGAAGAAAACCAAGAGAGAAAACAAGCCTTAGGGTATTGTGTGTGCACAAAAGATGTGAATGAATGACCCTTGGGTTTGTATATATACTAGTGTAAACTTGAAGAGCAAGGCAAGGCATGGGTCGAGCCTCCCTTGGGCTTGATCAACCGGCCATACACCCCAAAGAGTGTTCCGGAAGCTCATTGTCATCCAATTTATAATCTAGTCTTTTCCGTTTCCTTTTAAAGATAATTAGTCCATACATTTAATAACTAACGATCATTAATCCTTGAACTTATGTTATTAATAAATATAACTAACAATTAATATTTATTAATCTTTGACTCTCGTTTGTATTGTGTGCAATTCCGAGGTCTCGGGTTCGATACAAGTCATTTACATATTAATATTTATACGTAACTTTTAACAACTCCCACTCGTATATCTATTAATAGTAAAATGACATTTGTTGGCGTCTTGCAACACTCCAATGCCCCCAGCACGACTCGAGCTAGGTTTCCTGGAAAAACCTTTAATGATTCATCATTATAATTAGCCTTTTGTTTATAATACTACATTAATAAAGATGTGAGCTTCTTTATTAAATTTATGTTTCTCGTCTCTTTATGATTGAACAAAATTACCAAAACATCTGAACGTATTCCAGATAGACTTTGGGCGTGGCCACGCAAATATTTTGTCAACCCTACGAGGGGCCCAATAGTATTAAACTTCTGAACAAATCAGAAGGAACAAATTCTCTCTTGACTACAAGAATAACCCATGAACTTTGCAACACTTCTGAAAACAACCCTTATGACTCCCTATTACGGTGAGCGGTAGATTGCTTCACAAAAATGCACTACATCCATGACACTTATCTGGTATCTCAAGTCTGAGGATAACTTTAAATATGATTCTCACAATAAATATTAAATCATATTGTTGGGATATGTTCAATACTCAATTCATTGAATATCATTTGAAATTGGTATGACTACGCATCAATATACTTTCAAGTATATCCTAAACCAATACTCAGAATTGTCTTAGTTTAATGATATTCCCATATCATTAATCGACAACGGATAATTTAGAATAATAATTTATTCATGGATTTAAACATGCAACTATAGGATATATTATTAAGACAATGAATAAATAAACATAACCAATATTTTATTTTATTAAAATAATAATTGTACATTTCATCCCTTATCCAAATACTAATCACAAATGGGCATAAAACTTTCAGCTAATTTAATTCCTATTGCTTCAGCATGCTTGTAAACCTTGGTGCCAGGTAAAGGCTTTGTAAACTGATCTACTAAGTTTTCATCTATGTGAACTTTGAGCATTTCGATTTCACCTATTTCGACTTGTTCTCGAACATAGTGATGCTTAATCGGGAAATGTCTGGTGCCTTTCATGATTCCAGGCTCATTGGCAAATGTAATTGCAGCTGAGTTGTCACAATACATTTTTATAGGTCGTTGAATCGAAGGCATAACCCAAGCCCTGAAACAAACTTCCTAATCCAAACAGCTTTCATTGCAGCTTCTGAAGCAGCTATATACTTACTTTCTGTAGCTGACATTGCTAGTACACTCTGCTTTCTGCTCCTCCAATCCACAGCTCCTCCTTTAATGACAAATACATAACCCGTCTGAGACTTCGTATCATCCTTATCACCTTTCCAAGAAGCATCGCAGTAACCTGTAACATCGAGTTCTGCAGATGGAGTACCCCCATATACTAAGAACATCTCTTTAGTAGCCTGATGAGTGGGAATTGCACCAGGCTTTACCTCTCGAGGGATGTCGAGAAGCTTACAACCCCCACCAGGCAGTGTACCTGATCGTTGTAGTATAGTATAGTGACAAGTACCGGGGGATTGATCGTTCAACTCAGGAATAGTGTCGTTAGGATTGAAATTAATCTAACTAGGTCTAAAGGTGAAGGATGATTCTTTTTGTATTTTTATATTTTATGAAAAGCAAGTAAAAATCTCGGGTATTGGAAGGAGGGGCGGAATTAGTTGCTAATCAACTAACCCAAAAGCTACTAATTAAACTAATATGCAAGAAAACTAAACTAAGGTTCTACAAGATAAGTGAAGCATGTCTACCTATGATATGTTACTCCTTGCTAGCTATCCAATTCTACCTATTGAATTGTCACACCTTGTTTTAATTGACGGGTTGTATTCCTTAATACCATTCATGGGGTGGCGTACTTACTTCCCCAATTCTATAAGCTCCTACTTCACTCCTATGTCGAGCCGGCTAAGAAGCTCCTAACATGGGATCACTAGAATTCGCTCATGCATTAAATACAACCATAAAAACCTAGTACACATCAGTTCATGTTTCTTAAGACGTTCAAGCAAGTTACACAATGGAGATCTGCCAGTTTTCTTAAGCCTAACATTGATGAGACATTCAATCAAAACAAGAATCAATAGGAAACAAGAATTATAAACTAAACCAACTAGATCTATTGAAGTTGTCACGCCTTAATTGATGGAGATAGACACACACATCAACAAGCCCTCATTGATGGAGATAGACACAAACATCAACAAGAAATCAATGAGATCTAATCAATTATATACAAGTTTCACACAATCATAAGTAGACATAAGGTGAATTAGCAAAACATAATCAATGAAGGACAATCAACAATAATAATGAAAGACATAGTTGAGATAGAATCATCAAACCAATACATGATGTTTATGAAGTGATTGAAACCCTCTAAGTTGCTGGAAAAACACCTACCTAAACCCAGGAATCGACCTTAGGGTTTAGGGCTTACAAAAAGTGAAGTTATGATGTTATATTTATAGGCCATTTTCTGCCCGGCCCAGTCGTGACGGCGTCAGACCAGCCTTGATGGCGTCACGACCAACATTTTTTTTACCAAATTGTAGATCTCTTCGTCCTCTTCGCGTGGGCTTTTGAATCACCTAAATCCGAGTTCGTATGCAAAAGTTATGACCAAAACAATATCAGCTACCCCGCGCGCAAGTTTTAACAAGTTTACACGTGACGGCCTTGGTTGACCCCGTCGCGTTTCTTCTGGACCGTCACCACTTTTACTCTAGACGCCGTCATAAAAATCCTCTTGACGCCGTCAGGTACTGTTCCCAGCAAGGAAAATTAAGACTTTACCATTTTCTTCACTTTTATGCTCCAAAAACGTCCAAAATGCTTCCTTTTCCAGAATTCACTCCCAAAGTACCTAAAATCACAAAATGAACGATTTAGGGCAATATTTGATCAAATAAATTCAATTCCGGGCTTAAACGACCCCCTAAAAACGGTTCATTTTTTGCCTTATCATAGCCCTAAGGTACTTAAGAATATTCTTAACAGCAGTCCAGTGTTTTTCACCTGGATTCTGCTGATATCGACTGGTTAAGTTCTGAGAAAACGCCACATCAGGCCTTGTGCTTTTCACCGCGTACATAATAGATCCCACAGCCGAAGCATAAGGGACTCTCTTCATGCGTTGCACCTCTTCAGGTGTTGAAGCACAAACTTTCTCGCTCAAGCCATGTTGTTCTTGCATTGGCAAATATCCCTTCTTGGAATTTTGCATATTGAATCTCTTCAATATTTTATCAATGTAAGCACTTTGGCTTAATCCAATTAATCATTGAGATCTATCTCTATATATCTTGATTCCCAGAATAAATGCAGCTTCCCCTAAATCTTTCATAGAAAAAAAATTTCCAAGATATGCCTTAACTTTTTGCAAACTTGGAATGTCGTTTCCCATGATCAATATGTCATCAACATATAAAATAAGGAAAATTACATTACTCCCACTAGCTTTGTGATATACACATGGCTCATCAAGATTTTGAGTGAATCCATACTTTTTAATCTCACTATCAAATCTCTTATTCCATTGTCGTGATGCTTGCTTCTAATCATAAATGGATATTTTAAGCTTGCATACACGATTTGGGAATTCTGGATTCACAAACCCCTTAGGCTGCGCCATATAGATGTCTTCATCTAGGCGACCATTTAAGAATGCGGTTTTGACATCCATTTGCCAAATCTCATAGTCATAGTAAGCAGCTATGGCTATAAGAATCCCAATAGCCCTAATGTCAGCTACAGGAGAAAAGGTCTCCTCATAGTCAACACCAAAAGTTTGAGTATAGCCTTTAGCTACCAAACGGGCCTTATAGGTGTGTACAATGCCATCCATATCAGTCTTTTTCTTGTAGAGCCATTTACTCCTAACTAACTTGGCACCTAGAGGTAGGTCTACTTCTTCCCAGACTTCATTGTCTTTCATGGATTGCATTTCCCCATTCATAGCAACCTGCCATTTTTCCTTTTCAGGACTATTCATGGCGGCTTTATAACTTGTAGGTTCATCAAGATCCCCTATCAAGTTTTCCTCACACTTTACATTAAGACATAGACGTGTAGGAGATTTCACAGGTCTAGTTGACCTACGAATGGGAACCACTTCAACTTCAGGTGGAGGACCTAAACTTTCAGGTTCCACAGGAAGTTGGCAAGTGTTTTCAGAAGGTGCTACATCTTCATGATCGTCTTCCAGATCATATACTCTCCCACTGAATTCTTGAGATATGAGCTCCTTTTCCAAGAAGTCTCCATACCTTGCAACAAAACTTTGTTTTCAGTTGGGTAATAAAAGTAGTAACCCATAGTTTCTGATGAGTGTGTAAATACTCATCATTTTTATCGTATCTGAACTGCCAAAACATCCAAAAACACTCAGAAACGCATCAAAATACAGAAATTATTCCAAAAGTGTGTTTTATATGTTTTAGATGCAAAATGTTTAAAAACAAATGAAAAACGAACAACGTTTGCATAATTGGCAGTTTCAGTCCCCCAAGTTTCAAAAATTGACAAAACTAGTCCCTGAAGGTTTAAAATAAAAGAAAAGTCAACCCAAGGTTTTTAAAAGTCAAAAATTATCAAATTAAGTCCTTGGGTGAAAGTTTGAGAAAATTTGCAAAAATGGCCCCTCAAGTTTCAAATTTGGCAGTTTTAGTCCCTGGGGGTGTTATTGTGGAAAATATCTTTTATGGTACTTATACTAATGGAATGTGGCAAGTTTGGTCCATGAATTAAATTTGAACAATTGGCAAGATAGGACCCTCGGATTTCAGAATTTACATGTTTGGTCCTTGTGATTTACTTAGTTACTAAACCTAATTGGACCCTTTTTGTACTAATCCGAACCAAACACCAAACAACCTGATCCACCAAACCAAAGCCCACTCTTAAGCCCATACACCACCCCAGCCCACTCCCTAAAATATAAAAACAACCCTTCCCCGTTTATTACCCCCCATGGTCAAACAGAAAAGTCAAACACCTTATCCCTCCCACACCCCCGTGACTCCTAGCCTGCAACCCCTACTCCAAACACCATCATCACCTTCTCCTGCCACACTCAACACCAGCCACCCTCTACTACCTTTCCACCACTAAAAACCAAAACATGCCCCCTGCCAAGTACTATAAGCCAAACTGCTAATACCTCTTTCCCGCCAAAAACACCACATAAGGCTGTGATGATATCAAAAGCAATCCAACGGCTGGGATTTAAGGAGAAGAAACTCAGAAGTGGACAAGAAGCCAGAGAGGAAACCCTAGCCCTCTCCAGAGTATAAATAGAATGTTGTAGCCAAAGTATAAGGCATTAGGAATTAGGTATTTTAGGTAGAATTAGGTTTAGTTTGATTATTATCTTTCCATCTCAGTTTGTAATTTCCTTTTTAATTCAATAAAATTTCAAAACCTTGTTTATGTAAAAAAAACTGCTTATTTACTTTAGCTTTTGTGGACTGCTTATTTTATGTTAATGTACTGCTTATGGTCTGTCTCATTATTGCTTATTTAGGTTTAGTCTTGCCCAATATGCTTAATATGGATTGTTTTAAACCTTAGTCGTAGTGTTGTTGTGAAACTGTATTTAATAACTCATAATAGCAATTAGGTTCTAGTTTATTTGAAACTGCTTATGTTCTGCTTAATATTGTTTTGTCTTGAGTCATTTCTACTTGGATGGTTTATTTATAGTGTTAGTTACTTGATTTTATAAAGCCATTTGTTAGTTTTCACCTCTGCTCTTATTACTCATTTTACGGCTTATTCTAGCTTTGATAATTATTGCTAGGTGAGCTTCTTGTCCTGTCCTTATTCTGGATTTTTACTTGGTTTAGATAGTTTTGTCATTAAGTTGAAGTGGTGGAATAGTTCACATGAGCCTGAATCTGTTGAAATCTCCAAAACAGTCACCCATATAGGGGTGTTTGGATCAGCTTATTCCACTGAGTTCAGGGTTGTAATCCTTGGTGCTATTTACCCTTGCATACCACTATAGGTTAGTAGAGTTAGGTTAAGTATTACAATCAGTGGATCATAACACAAATAGTCAAACTTAGGATTCAGTCTCATTTTCTGCTTAAGTTGTGGTATATCAGTTAGTAAAATCATGGTTGTAGGTACAATATAGTATAAGGTAGCTTAATCTAGTGCTGAATTAGCTTATCGTCACATTTTAGATTAATATTGATCATTTGAAATTGAATTTGGTCAAATTGAATGTGCAATAAAAAAAGTCAGCCTGCTACTTGTTACTTACAGTCACAAGTGAGTTTTCTTGCTGAATCATGGCTTAATTGAAGTTCAATTGGGATAATTGTGATAGGGTTTTTTAGGTTTTTAGGTTCTCAGCCAAGTAATCTCACTTTTGCCCCCTTAATATTTTAGGTTAGTGCTTATTGAGACTGCTTTTTGATGCCTTCTTTTGGTCCATCTGAGCCTGCATGTTGTTGTGACTCATTGGATACTGAGTTTGTTTTGTTGTTGTTATTGTTATTATTGTTGTTAGTAGTTGCTATTACTGTTGCTACTCTAAAATTCATGAGCTTATTTCAGCTTATTTGCTAAGCTTCTTACTGCCCTGCACCAGGGGATCAGCCCTAACCCCCCAACTTCCCAAGCTCTTAGAGAGCTTATTTGTGGGCCCCTCCTCCTGAATCATGGCTCTTTGGAAAGCTGGACTGGCCAGCTTATTGGTTCCAAGTCTCTTTTGAGCTTTTGAGCTTATTAGATAAGCTTATATTGACCTGCTACTCAGCCTAGTGGACTGGTTGGTTTAGGGAGTTGTAAGTGTGCTTAATTGCTAGGTTTAGCTTATTCTAAGCATTTCTTTGGTTGTGATTAGTTGTTTCAAACTTATATAAGCTGTTTATACTACTATTTAAGCTTTTGGTAGCTTATTGCACTAACTGCTTATTTATTAGAGCTTATTTGAAAGTGCTTATTGCCCATTTTGCTTATTTAGGGTCCTTTTTCAGTCTATCTTATTTTTCATAAGTTCTTAATTGTATTTTAGAATTTTTCCTAAAAGTTTCAGATTTTTCTTAGCCTTTTTAGTATTTTTAATAAATCAAAAGTAGTTTTAGTAATTAATAAATAGTAAATAATTAATAATAAATAGATAAATAGTGTAATAAATATATTTTCTGTTTTAAAATTAGTTTTATAATATTTTA
Source organism: Artemisia argyi (assembly GCA_030686995.1). Taxonomy (NCBI): domain Eukaryota; kingdom Viridiplantae; phylum Streptophyta; class Magnoliopsida; order Asterales; family Asteraceae; genus Artemisia; species Artemisia argyi. Next base: position 18,949 of record JARVZY010000289.1, read on the forward strand.
GATTTTTCAAAATTATAATTTCATTTTTCTAGGTTTATTTTATATTTTCTTAATTTTTAGTATATTATTAAATAGTTAAAAATAGTTTTTAATTAATTATAAATAATTAAAAAGTCTAAAAAATAATTTTCTTTTTCTCAAAATTTTCCTTTATCATTAGGAGCATAAAAATATAATTTTCATGTCTGTAGGGTTTGCGTAGCGTAAATTTCACTTTTTATTTCGCGCACTCGCGTTTATTTTAATTTTAACTCGCGTTTTATTTAAATAACTTTTACGTTTTTAAATTTAGGTTACGTTTGTAAAAGTAGTTTGTTAAATAAAGAAAAAAACCTAAAACATAAATAAAGTGATAACTTCTATTTAAGCCGTTTGGCATATTTTTCCTGCTTATTTATAAACAAATTCTGATTTTAAGTTTTTAGAGTACGTTTTAGGTTAACTAGGTTTCACGTAATTGTTAATATAGTTCGTTTAACTCGTTCTTATTCGTATCTCCTTAGCGTAATCATACAAACCACTCAAACCCTTTTTCTGTCCAAATTCACCCGATCACAAACCCGTTTGAACACCATCACACCTCGTCGGGACATAACGACCTGGTGATACCCTTTATTACCCGGAAGCATTGGTCTATGCTCTTTGACTTTGTTGACCATTCTTTGGCAATATAAGTTGACGGTTTAGCATCAATCAAATTTTTGCGCCGCTGCCGGGGAGGTTGTGCGCGTATTCTAAAAGGTTTTACAGATTAGTGAATCTGGATATACACTCATTGTATATTTACCATCCTTTGTTCATATTTTCTTATTATAAAAACAAAACTGTTCCCGAAAACATTTTAAAATCAGTTTTCAACGAACACAAAAACACAAAAAGATTTTCTTTCTTATAAAATGTTTATCAAAAATCCCAAAAATATCCATCTTTACCCTCTTACTCTTTTTATTCTACATTTCTTACCCTCAAAAACCCTTTGATTCTTTCTATGTCTTATCCTCACCATCTTGATTGTCAATGGTGTGGTGGTTCTTATAATGGTGGTAATTGTCCCAGTTGTAGCATGGTAGAGTCAGGAAACGGGTCTGTCTATAACCAAAATCCATATTCCTACCATGACACGACTGATTTATTCCATCAGCTACCACACCATGAGACTCAGCAGTTTTACTGTTGTGAGTATTGTGGTGGTTCACACTACAGTTTTGATTGTCAATCAGGAAACACGCTTGTCTACGAGCAGTTTCCTGATAACAATTATGACTCCAGCACCTATGACTCACAGCCACATCAGCTCAACTGTTGTGAGTACTGTGGAGGTCCACACTTTAGCTCTGATTGTCAAACGAGGAATCCATTTCCTTGTAACAATTATGACTCTTCGTATCAAGACCAACCTCCACAGTATCAAACTATCCAAGCAACTCCTCAAATCCAGCAAGACTTTTTAGAGGTTCTGGAGAAATTTAAAGAACTTAAGGAGGAGTTAGATAATATTTCACTCCGCCATACTCCAAGTTCTTCTTGTGCATATTGTGGGGATCCTCATGATGATTTTCGATGTCAACCTTTCGGTTTTGACACATCCACACCCCCACAATTTCACCTCATTCCAAATTCTCTCGGGAAAACTATGGCAGAATTACTTGCTGAAGAACGAGAATCTGGAAAAAGCATGGAAGAATTATTGGCTGAGCAACGAGCAGCTAAAATACGTGCTAATATTCGCAATACTGCTCTATTTGATGACTATGATGACAGTGATGATGAAGATAACATTGTTATTATTCAAAAAGATTCATCAAGTTCATCAGTTGATATCCCAGCAGTTGAGATTCCATCTCAAACAACTGCTATCACACCCAAGGTTCCCACTCACTCTTTGAAAATGGGGGATGAGCATCTTAGCACTGTTCCTAATAAGGAATCGGACGAATTAATAAAGTCTAGTGTTGAGAACCTTGTCCCAATCCCAAGAGAGTCACAGGGAACTTCTGATCATATGTGTGATTTACCTTCCCCCCTTGAGTGTCCAAAAGCTCAATTTGAGATTTTCCTCGATTATAGCGAAGATTGTGCATCTTATGGAGACATCGAGTATGTTGAGGCACCAATTCCACATATTGATGCTGATCATCTTCTTGAGGAGATCACCAAAATCAATTCACTTCCAACAGGAAGTGATGATGGTCTCCTTAACTCCGAAACCGAAATTGAAAGTCTCCTATATCATGATTCGTCACTCACTTATGATCCCAACAGTCCAATAGAGAATGTTAATCTCTTTGTTCCCGAAACATTCAATACTACTCTCACCAATCCTCTATTTGAATTCGAATCTGAATTCACTTTGATTTCTGATAATCCAATCTTTGGTATTCGGAATGAGGATTGTGATGAGTCTATTCCGGAACATGAGTTCACAGATTCACATCTTGTGAGTGATTCTCTTCATGAGGAATTCTCCGGTGAACTCACTCATCATATCACGACTCCTCCGGAGTTTGATTGCCCGGGGGGAGATGCACTCAATCATGAGGATTTGCAAATTCCCACCCACCCTCCCGGGATGTTTTTGAGCTTAACCTTTGAAATCCAAACTTAGGCTAATGAGCCTCCTCTCGAGGAAGAAGATCAACTTATGATTTTCATCATGGTTTTCTTCCTTTTCTTCACCTACAGGGTGACTTCTCTTGTTCTTCACTCCTTCAGGAATGAGGATACTATATTTGATCTCGGCATTTTCATGTATCATTATCTTGAGCCGGATACTTATCTCATCGGTGTGGAACTTTCACGTGCTTCAAATGTTTGTCCAAACATTTTGAATGAAAGTCCGATTGAGATTGTTTCTTTCACATCATGCTTCCCCAAGGACAAATGAATTCGGGGTCGAGTCAAGCTAGCGACTCGGTAAACAAAAACAGTAGCATGCTTATAGGGTTTTCACCCTAAGTGTGGGGGAGTTACCCCTACTATGGTTACAAAAGTGAAAAAAATTGTGTTTTCCACATTTAGCTTGTAATGTTGCCCTTTTACGTTCAAAATGTCGGCATAATAGCCAGGACTTTGAATATTGAGGACAATATTCATTCTAAGTGTGGGGGGTATTTCGCTATTCTAGCGAATTTTATCACATTTTACTATCTAATACCCCTGTTTTTGGCAAAAATTTTAAAATTTTTTCACTTGAGTTCAAAATTTTTGTGGTTATCAGTCCGCCTTGTCTAACCGACAAAAGGGATTGGCTAGTCCAGAAGCAAACGGCTCTTGGTAAAGACATCTCAAATCCGTTTACGGCTTGCAATTTGCCCAAAATTGTATGGTTCCTCAACTCCCCACATCCTCAAAAGCAAATGAGTTGGCTAGCCCGCAAGATTATGGCTTGTGGTAAAGGCCGTGGAAAATCCATAATTGGTAATCAGCTCACCAAGATGTTGACTTAGTCCATCAAGAGTTGGCTAGTCCAGAAGCAAACGGCTTTTGGTAAAGACTAATCAATTGACAGCTGGTGGTTAGCTCAAAATCACACGGTTATCAGGTGGACCACAGTTCTTACATCTGGCTACTCCAGAAGTGATGGCTTTTGGTAAAGAGTTTAAAATCCATTAAAGTTTTTCTCAAAAGATTGCTAGGGACTAGCAATAGTTTAGTGTGGGGGATTGATGAGTGTGTAAATACTCATCATTTTTATCGTATCTGAACTGCCAAAACATCCAAAAAACACTCAGAAACGCATCACAATACAGAAATTATTCCAAAAGTGTGTTTTATATGTTATAGATGCAAAATGTTTAAAAACAAATGAAAAACGAACATACTTTGCATAATTGGCAGTTTCAATCCCTCAAGTTTCAAAAATTGACAAAACTACTCCCTGAAGGTTTAAAATAAAAGAAAAGTCAACCCAAGGTTTTTAAAAGTCAAAAATTATCAAATTAAGTCCTTGGGTGAAAGTTTGAGAAAATTTGCAAAAATGGCCCCTCAAGTTTCAAATTTGGCAGTTTTAGTCCCTGGGGGTGTTATTGTGGAAAATATCTTTTATGGTACTTATACTAATGGAATGTGGCAAGTTTGGTCCATGAATTAAATTTGAACAATTGGCAAGACAGGACCCTCAGATTTCAGAATTTACATGTTTGGTCCTTGTGATTTACTTAGTTACTAAACCTAATTGGACCCTTTTTGTACTAATCCAAACCAAACACCAAACAACCTGATCCACCAAACCAAAGCCCACTCTTAAGCCCATACACCACCCCATCCCACTCCCTAAAATATAAAAACAACCCTTCCCCGTTTATTACCCCCCATGGTCAAACAGAAAAGTCAAACACCTTATCCCTCCCACACCCCCGTGACTCCTAGCCTGCAACCCCTACTCCAAACACCATCATCACCTTCTCCTGCCACACTCAACACCAGCCACCCTATACTACCTTTCCACCACTAAAAACCAAAACATGCCCCCTGCCAAGTACTATAAGCCAAACTGCTAATACCTCTTTCCCGCCAAAAACACCACATAAGGCTGTGATGATATCAAAAGCAATCCAACGGCTGGGATTTGAGGAGAAGAAACTCAGAAGTGGACAAGAAGCCAGAGAAGAAACCCTAGCCCTCTCCAGAGTATAAATAAAATGTTGTAGCCAAAGTATAAGGCATTAGGAATTAGGTATTTTAGGTAGAATTAGGTTTAGTTTGATTATTATCTTTCCATCTCAGTTTGTAATTTCCTTTTTAATTCAATAAAATTTCAAAACCTTGTTTATGTAAAAAAAAACTGCTTATTTACTTTAGCTTTTGTGGACTGCTTATTTTATGTTAATGTACTGCTTATGGTCTGTCTCATTATTGCTTATTTAGGTTTAGTCTTGCCCAATATGCTTAATATGGATTGTTTTAAACCTTAGTCGTAGTGTTGTTGTGAAACTGTTTTTAATAACTCATAATAGCAATTAGGTTCTAGTTTATTTGAAACTGCTTATGTTCTGATTAATATTGTTTTGTCTTGAGTCATTTCTGCTTGGATGGTTTATTTATAGTGTTAGTTACTTGATTTTATAAAGCCATTTGTTAGTTTTCACCTATGCTCTTATTACTCATTTTACGGCTTATTCTAGCTTTGATAATTATTGCTAATTGAGCTTCTTGTCCTGTCCTTATTCTGGATTTTTACTTGGTTTAGATAGTTTTGTCATTAAGTTGAAGTGGTGGAATAGTTCACATGAGCCTGAATCTGTTGAAATCTCCAAAACAGTCACCCATATAGGGGTGTTTGGATCAGCTTATTCCACTGAGTTCAGGGTTGTAATCCTTGGTGCTATTTACCCTTGCATACCACTATAGGTTAGTAGAGTTAGGTTAAGTATTACAATCAGTGGATCAAAACACAAATAGTCAAACTTAGGATTCAGTCTCATTTTCTGCTTAAGTTGTGGTATATCAGTTAGTAAAATCATGGTTGTAGGTACAATATAGTATATGGTAGCTTAATCTAGTGCTGAATTAGCTTATCATCACATTTTAGATTAGTACTGATCATTTGAAATTGAATTTGGTCAAATTGAATGTGCAATAAAAAAAGTCAGCCTGCTACTTGTTACTTACAGTCACAAGTGAGTTTTCTTGCTGAATCATGGCTTAATTGAAGTTCAATTGGGATGATTGTGATAGGGCTTTTTAGGTTTTAAGTTCTCAGCCATGTAATCTCACTTTTGCCCCCTTAATATTTTAGGTTAGTGCTTATTGAGACTGTTTTTTTATGCCTTCTTTTGGTCCATCTTAGCCTGCATGTTGTTGTGACTCATTGGATACTGAGCTTGTTTGATTTGTGTTCTTCCTTGATCTTTGTTGTTGTTATTGTTATTATTGTTGTTAGTAGTTGCTATTACTGTTGCTACTCTAAAATTCATGAGCTTATTTCAGCTTATTTGCTAAGCTTCTTACTGCCCTGCACCAGGGGATCAGCCCTAACCCCCCAACTTCCCAAGCTCTTAGAGAGCTTATTTGTAGGCCCCTCCTCCTGAATCATGGCTCTTGGGAAAGCTGGACTGGCCAGCTTATTGGTTCCAAGTCTCTTTTGAGCTTTTGAGCTTATTAGATAAGCTTATATTGACCTGCTATTCAGCCCAGTGGACTGGTTGGTTTAGGGAGTTGTAAGTGTGCTTAATTGCTAGTTTTAGCTTATTCTGAGCATTTCTTTGGTTGTGATTAGTTGTTTCAAACTTATATAAGCTGTTTATACAACTATTTAAGCTTTTGGTAGCTTATTGCACTAACTGCTTATTTATTAGAGCTTATTTGAAAGTGCTTATTGCCCATTTTGCTTATTTAGGGTCCTTTTTCAGTCTATTTTATTTTTCATAAGTTCTTAACTGTATTTTAGAATTTTCCTAAAAGTTTCAGATTTTTCTTTGCCTTTTTATTATTTTTAATAAATCAAAAGTAGTTTTAGTAATTAATAAATAGTAAATAATTAATAATAAATAGATAAATAGTGTAATAAATATATTTTCTGTTTTAAAATTAGTTTTATAATATTTTAGATTTTTCAAAATTAAAATTTCATTTTTCTAGGTTTATTTTATATTTTCTTAATTTTTAGTGTATTATTAAATAGTTAAAAATAGTTTTTAATTAATTATAAATAATTAAAAAGTCTAAAAAATAATTTTGTTTTTCTCAAAATTTTCCTTTATCATTAGGAGCATAAAAATATAATTTTCATGTCCGTAGGGTTTGCGTAGCGTAAATTTCACTTTTTATTTCGCGCACTCGCGTTTATTTTAATTTTAACTCGCGTTTTATTTAAATAACTTTTACGTTTTTAAATTTAGGTTACGTTTGTAAAAGTAGTTTGTTAAATAAAGAAAAAAACCAAAAACATAAATAAAGTGATAGCTTCTATTTAAGCCGTTTGGCTTATTTTTCCTGCTTATTTATAAACAAACTCTGATTTTAAGTTTTTAGAGTACGTTTTAGGTTAAATAGGTTTCACGTAATTGTTAATATAGTTCGTTTAACTCGTTCTTATTCGTATCTCCTTAGCGTAATCATACAAACCACTCAAACCTTTTTTCTGTCCAAATTCACCCGATCACAAACCCGTTTGAACACCATCACACCTCGTCGGGACATAACGACCTGGTGATACCCTTTATTACCCGGAAGCATTGGTCTAGGCTCTTTGACTTTGTTGACCATTCTTTGGCAATATAAGTTGATGGTTTAGCATCAATCAAATTTTGGCGCCGCTGCCGGGGAGGTTGTGCGCGTATTCTAAACGGTTTTACAGATTAGTGATTCTGGATATACACTCATTGTATATTTACCATCCTTTGTTCATATTTTCTTATTATAAAAACAAAATTGTTCCCGAAAACATTTTAAAATCAGTTTTCAACGAACACAAAAACAAAAAAAGATTTTCTTTCTTATAAAATGTTTATCAAAAATCCCAAAAATATCTATCTTTACCCTCTTACCTTTTTGATTCTACATTTCTTACCCTCCAAAACCCTTTGATTCTTTCTATGTCTTATCCTCACCATTTTGATTGTCAATGGTGTGGTGGTCCTTATAATGGTGGTAATTGTCCCAGTTGTAGCATGGTAGAGTCAGGAAACGGGTCTGTCTATAACCAGAATCCCTATTCCTACCATGACACGACTGATTTATTCCATCAGCTACCACACCATGAGACTCAGCAGTTTTACTGTTGTGAGTATTGTGGTGGTTCACACTACAGTTCTGATTGTCAATCAGGAAACACGCTTGTCTACGAGCATTTTCCTAATAACAATTATGACTCCAGCACCTATGACTCACAGCCACATCAGCTCAACTGTTGTGAGTACTGTGGAGGTCCACACTTTAGCTCTGATTGTCAAACGAGGAATCCATTTCCTTGTAAAAATTATGACTCTTCGTATCAAGACCAACCTCCACAGTATCAAACTATCCAAGCAACTCCTCAAATCTAGCAAGACTTTTTAGAGCTTCTTGAGAAATTTAAAGAACTTAAGGAGGAGTTAGCTAATATTTCACTCCGCCATACTCCAAGTTCTTCTTGTGCATATTGTGGGGATCCTCATGATGATTTTCGATGTCAACCTTTCGGTTTTGACACATCCACACCCCCACAATTTCCCCTCATTCCAAATTCTCGTGGGAAAACTATGGCAGAATTACTTGCTGAAGAACGAGAATCTGGAAAAAGCATGGAAGAATTATTGGCTGAGCAACGAGCAGCTAAAATACTTGCTAATATTCGCAATACTGCTCTATTTGATGACTATGATGACAGTGATGATGAAGATAACATTGTTATTATTCAAAAAGATTCATCAAGTTCATCAGTTGATATCCCAGCAGTTGAGATTCCATCTCAAACAACTGCTATCACACCCGAGGTTCCCACTCACTCTTTGAACATGGGGGATGAACATCTTAGCACTGTTCCTAATAAGGAATCGGACGAATTAATAAAGTCTAGTGTTAAGAACCTTGTCCCAATCCCAAGAGAGTCACAGGGAACTTCTAATCATATGTGTGATTTTCCTTCCCCCCTTGAGTGTCCAAAAGCTCAATTTGAGATTTTCCTCGATTATAGCGAAGATTGTGCATCTTATGGAGACATCGAGTATGTTGAGGCACCAATTCCACATATTGATGCTGATCATCTTCTTGAGGAGATCACCAAAATCAATTCACTTCCAACAGGAAGTGATGATGGTCTCCTTAACTCAGAAACCGAAATTGAAAGTCTCATATATCATGATCCGTCACTCACTTATGATCCCAACAGTCCAATAGAGAATGTTAATCTCTTTGTTCCCGAAACATTCAATACTACTCTCACCAATCCTCTATTTGAATTCGAATCTGAATTCACTTTGATTTCTGATAATCAAATCTTTGGTATTCGGAATGAGGATTGTGATGAGTCTATTCCGGAACATGAGTTCACAGATTCATATCTTGTGAATGATTCTCTTCCTGAGGAGTTCTCCGGTGAACTCACTCATCATATCACGACTCCTCCGGAGTTTGATTGCCCGGGGGGAGATGCACTCAATCATGAGGATTTGAAAATTCCCACCCACCCTCCCGGGATGTTTTTGAGCTTAACCTTTGAAATCCAAACCCAGGCTAATGAGCCTCCTCTCGAGGAAGAAGATCAACTTATGATTTTCATCATGGTTTTCTTCCTTTTCTTCACCTACAGGGTGACTTCTCCTGTTCTTCACTCCTTCAGGAATGAGGATACTATATTTGATCCCGGCATTTTCATGTATCATTATCTTGAGCCGGATACTTATCTCATCGGTGTGGAACTTTCACGTGCTTCAAATGTTTGTCCAAACATCTTGAATGAAAGTCCGATTGAGATTGTTTCTTCCACATCATGCTTCCCCAAGGACAAATGAATTCGGGGTCGAGTCAAGCTAGCGACTCGGTAAACAAAAACAGTAGCATGCTTATAGGGTTTTCACCCTAAGTGTGGGGGAGTTACCCCTACTATGGTTACAAAAGTGAAAAAAAATTGTATTTTCCACATTTAGCTTGTAATGTTGCCCTTTTACGTTCAAAATGCCGGCATAATAGTCGGGACTTTGAATATTGAGGACAATATTCATTCTAAGTGTGGGGGTATTTCGCTATTCTAGCGAATTTTATCACATTTTACTATCTAATACCCCTGTTTTTGGCAAAAATTTTAAAATTTTTTCACTTGAGTTCAAAATTTTTGTGGTTATCAGTCCGCCTTGTCTAACCGACAAAAGGGATTGGCTAGTCCTGAAGCAAACGGCTCTTGGTAAAGACATCTCAAATCCGTTTACGGCTTGCAATTTGCCCAAAATTGTATAGTTCCTCAACTCCCCATATCCTCAAAAGCAAATGAGTTGGCTAGCCCGCAAGATTATGGCTTGTGGTAAAGGCCGTGGAAAATCCATAATTGGTAATCAGCTCACCAAGATGTTGACTTAGTCCATCAAGAGTTGGCTAGTCCAGAAGCAAACGGCTTTTGGTAAAGACTAATCAATTGACAGCTGGTGGTTTGCTCAATATCACACGGTTATCAGGTGGACCACAGTTCTTACATCTGGCTACTCCAGAAGTGATGGCTTTTGGTAAAGAGTTTAAAATCCATTAAAGTTTTTCTCAAAAGATTGCTAGGGACTAGCAATAGTTTAGTGTGGGGGATTGATGAGTGTGTAAATACTCATCATTTTTATCGTATCTGAACTGCCAAAACATCCAAAAAACACTCAGAAACGCATCAAAATACAGAAATTATTCCAAAAGTGTGTTTTATATGTTATAGATGCAAAATGTTTAAAAACAAATGAAAAACGAACATACTTTGCATAATTGGCAGTTTCAATCCCTCAAGTTTCAAAAATTGACAAAACTACTCCCTGAAGGTTTAAAATAAAAGAAAAGTCAACCCAAGGTTTTTAAAAGTCAAAAATTATCAAATTAAGTCCTTGGGTGAAAGTTTGAGAAAATTTGCAAAAATGGCCCCTCAAGTTTCAAATTTGGCAGTTTTAGTCCCTGGGGGTGTTATTGTGGAAAATATCTTTTATGGTACTTATGCTAATGGAATGTGGCAAGTTTGGTCCATGAATTAAATTTGAACAATTGGCAAGACAGGACCCTCGGATTTCAGAATTTACATGTTTGGTCCTTGTGATTTACTTAGTTACTAAACCTAATTGGACCCTTTTTGTACTAATCCAAACCAAACACCAAACAACCTGATCCACCAAACCAAAGCCCATTCTTAAGCCCATACACCACCCCAGCCCACTCCCTAAAATATAAAAACAACCCTTCCCCGTTTATTACCCCCCCATGGTCAAACAGAAAAGTCAAACACCTTATCCCTCTCACACCCCCGTGACTCCTAGCCTGCAACCCCTACTCCAAACACCATCATCACCTTCTCCTGCCACACTCAACACCAGCCACCCTCTACTACCTTTCCACCACTAAAAACCAAAACATGCCCCCCTGCCAAGTACTATAAGCCAAACTGTTAATACCTCTTTCCCGCCAAAAACACCACATAAGGCTGTGATGATATCAAAAGCAATCCAACGGCTGGGATTTGAGGAGAAGAAACTCAAAAGTGGACAAGAAGCCAGAGAAGAAACCCTAGCCCTCTCCAGAGTATAAATAGAATGTTGTAGCCAAAGTATAAGGCATTAGGAATTAGGTATTTTAGGTAGAATTAGGTTTAGTTTGATTATTATCTTTCCATCTCAGTTTGTAATTTCCTTTTTAATTCAATAAAATTTCAAAACCTTGTTTATGTAAAAAAACAGCTTATTTACTTTAGCTTTTGTGGACTGCTTATTTTATGTTAATGTACTGCTTATGGTCTGTCTCATTATTGCTTATTTAGGTTTAGTCTTGCCCAATATGCTTAATATGGTTTGTTTTAAACCTTAGTCGTAGTGTTGTTGTGAAACTGTATTTAATAACTCATAATAGCAATTAGGTTCTAGTTTATTTGAAACTGCTTATGTTCTGCTTAATATTGTTTTGTCTTGAGTCATTTCTGCTTGGATGGTTTATTTATAGTGTTAGTTACTTGATTTTATAAAGCCATTTGTTAGTTTTCACCTCTGCTCTTATTACTCATTTTACGGCTTATTCTAGCTTTGATAATTATTGCTAGGTGAGCTTCTTGTCCTGTCCTTATTCTGGATTTTTACTTGGTTTAGATAGTTTTGTCATTAAGTTGAAGTGGTGGAATAGTTCACATGAGCCTGAATCTGTTGAAATCTCCAAAACAGTCACCCATATAGGGGTGTTTGGATCAGCTTATTCCACTGAGTTCAGGGTTGTAATCCTTGGTGCTATTTACCCTTGCATACCACTATAGGTTAGTAGAGTTAGGTTAAGTATTACAATCAGTGGATCATAACACAAATAGTCAAACTTAGGATTCAGTCTCATTTTCTGCTTAAGTTGTGGTATATCAGTTAGTAAAATCGTGTTTGTAGGTACAATATAGTATAAGGTAGCTTAATCTAGCGCTGAATTAGCTTATCATCACATTTTAGATTAGTACTGATCATTTGAAATTGAATTTGGTCAAATTGAATGTGCAATAAAAAAAAGTCAGTTTTCTTGCTGAATCATGGCTTAATTGAAGTTCAATTGGGATGATTGTGATAGGGCTTTTTAGGTTTTTAGGTTCTCAGCCATGTAATCTCACTTTTGCCCCCTTAATATTTTAGGTTAGTGCTTATTAAGACTGCTTTTTGATGCCTTCTTTTGGTCCATCTTAGCCTGCATGTTGTTGTGACTCATTGGATACTGAGTTTGTTTGATTTGTGTTCTTCCTTGATCTTTGTTGTTGTTATTGTTATTATTGTTGTTAGTAGTTGCTATTACTGTTGCTACTCTAAAATTCATGAGCTTATTTCAGCTTATTTGCTAAGCTTCTTACTGCCCTGCACTAGGGGATCAGCCCTAACCCCCCAACTTCCCAAGCTCTTAGAGAGCTTATTTGTGGGCCCCTCCTCCTGAATCATGGCTCTTTGGAAAGCTGGACTGGCCAGCTTATTGGTTCCAAGTCTCTTTTGAGCTTTTGAGCTTATTAGATAAGCTTATATTGACCTGCTATTCTGCCCAATGGACTGGTTGGTTTAGGGAGTTGTAAGTGTGCTTAATTGCTAGTTTTAGCTTATTCTGAGCATTTCTTTGGTTGTGATTAGTTGTTTCAAACTTATATAAGCTGTTTATACTACTATTTAAGCTTTTGGTAGCTTATTGCACTAATCGGTTATTTATTAGAGCTTATTTGAAAGTGCTTATTGCCCATTTTGCTTATTTAGGGTCCTTTTTCAGTCTATTTTATTTTTCATAAGTTCTTAATTGTATTTTAGAATTTTCCTAAAAGTTTCAGATTTTTCTTTGCCATTTTAGTATTTTTAATAAATCAAAAGTAGTTTTAGTAATTAATAAATAGTAAATAATTAATAATAAATAGATAAATAGTGTAATAAATATATTTTCTGTTTTAAAATTAGTTTTATAATATTTTAGATTTTTCAAAATTATAATTTCATTTTTCTAGGTTTATTTTATATTTTCTTAATTTTTAGTGTATTATTAAATAGTTAAAAATAGTTTTTAATTAATTATAAATAATTAAAAAGTCTAAAAAATAATTTTCTTTTAATCAAAATTTTCCTTTATCATTAGGAGCATAAAAATATAATTTTCATGTCCGTAGGGTTTGCGTAGCGTAAATTTCACTTTTTATTTCGCGCACTCGCGTTTATTTTAATTTTAACTTGCGTTTTATTTAAATAACTTTTACGTTTTTAAATTTAGGTTACGTTTGTAAAACTAGTTTGTTAAATAAAGAAAAAAACCAAAAACATAAATAAAGTGATAGCTTCTATTTAAGCCGTTTGACTTATTTTTCCTGCTTATTTATAAGCAAATTCTGATTTTAAGTTTTTAGAGTACGTTTTAGGTTAACTAGGTTTCACGTAATTATTAATATAGTTCGTTTAACTTGTTCTTATTCGTATCTCCTTAGCGTAATCATACAAACCACTCAAACCCTTTTTCTGTCCAAATTCACCCGAT